>CAJUYG010000782.1:43784-80887 GCA_910591675.1 Galerucella calmariensis
TTTCATTACTTGCGAAATTTATAGGTTAACGTTATACATGTCAAAAGTGAAAACACTCAAAACATTGTTTAATACTTTTGTTAGGTTCTGTTTCAGAAATTTTTGTAGAGAGAAAATGGCAGCTTTATTAATTGCTATTGAAAATTTAGAAAATCAAAAAATGTATCAGCGGCTTCGAGAGAGACGAGGAATATATAGAAGCGCTTTTACATTTTTATCTGACAGAAAGTTTATTAAAACGTTCAGATTAACTAAAGAATTAGCTAAAGAGCTAATCATTATTCTAGAACCCTTACTAGAACAAGGGAATCGTGCAATCTCTTGAAAATTTTCCAGATAAAAAAGGCTCATTTTCTTTTTCTTGCATTAAATTTATTAATGTTCGTTTTTGGTTTTGGGTGCAATAATTTTTTTTGGTTTCACTTTCCATGTTTATCTTGTTATTCTTGTTCTACATTCGAGTAAGTACATTGTACATTCTAACTTCTAACAAATAACCAAATCATTAATGTCATCACAGATAATAACTACTACTGTCATTTCATTATTTTACAACTTTAAAAGAGAAGTGGCATGGAACACGATATAATATCGAAATTTCGGTGTTGCCAGTTCATGTTATTCGACAAAATTTATCTCATGCGACTTAGATGTCGAACCCATTTGAGAATGCCAGATGCCAATGTTGTGCGACAATTTCTATCGACATATGTCGAATACGACAAATGTCATTCGACATTCGATAATAGGCCCCCTGGTATATTTCCAGAACAGCTGGATATCACCTGCGAAAGAACCTTTCTAGAAAGGTCGCATTCATAGTTTGCGACAGAACCGGCTTCGGAATCAGTGAGTTCGTAACAATATGTTGTCAGTAGTGTCCGCGGCTAATTGTATAATATTGGGTGGTGTGCTACTTAGTTCGTTTCCACTATTTGATGAGTTTATTTTAATTATTTGTCTTTAAAACAAATGTACATTCACACTAACAGCTAGTGACAGCGAGTCTTATTAATTATTAAACGTCAAAACAACCTCTACTCGTTTCCATGGTTACTCGAAACCATTGACTGACTAGGCTTTGGTGATAAATTGTTTGTTTTTCTAGAACTGAAGCGTAATTTTTTTCATTACGTGCTAGTCATTACGTGTCAGTATCCGTGATGATCTATTTACTTAGTAACCAAATAGTAGGTAATATGGAATTTACTAGTGTGAGAGTAGAAAAAATTATTAACCACTAATAGAGAAATTCAACTTCTCAGTTGGCTAGAAGAAGCAATAATTGTCAATTTTACAGCTATATGGTAGTGAAAAAAAATTTGGCCTGCTTCAGATCGTTTTGTGTATTTTAAAAAGACATCCTGTAATCTACGAAAACAAGTGGTTCTCTATGCTGACGTTGGGACAAGCTCTAAAATTTCATTGAGAGACGAAAACCCGGCAACCAGCAGCTTTTCACTTCGATTTTCCCATTCCATTGGTGATTTCATTCATCTCTGCAGTGCGCTAGAATCATGCAGGGTCGGTTGAATAAAATTTACACATCGTGACTTGAATGTTAACTGCTTAATGTAAACCCAAATTTATACTCCGCTCTATTTATAGCAAAATTGTACCTTTGGTCAATTTTTACGCAGAAATATTTTGAATTTCAAAACTGACAGTATCCACTCATTTATTTCATTAATATTTGGTAAATATTGCATCTAATGATAAATGTCGTTTATAATTTAATTGTTATCAACGCCATTTACTTGTATTGGCCATTCCCAAGAAAGTGATTATTCGAAGTACAGGTTCCATTTTTTGTAACCAAGAAGATGTTATTTACTTCATTCACAGTTTCCTGCAAATAAATTGTTATTTTAGTATAGCGTGTTATAGATGTCAAAGGTAATACTATACGCCTCGCTTTGGAAATCAAAGAACAAAGACCGTTCACTAAGAAACAGTAACTACTTCCTTGGCTATATGCCACGAAGGACATTCAATTACACTCCAAAGTTAAACGGGGGTGGTATATCTGCAAGATAGAACCTAACCTAACCATTTTAGTTTGAAATTCGAAAGGACAATATCAAATACGCTGAAACCGGTCTATGAGTGCCGTTAAATTTTCAATTGTCATCTGATTGCTGGTTAAATCAAAATAACAATATGGGATTACGTTATCACATGGTTGTCATATTTTAATAGAAACAATGTACATTGAATAATTCTCGTTGGAATAATGTAAGTAGATTATCCCCATTACAATAAAGTTTTGATTAGCTTGAACGTATATGAATTACTGAAATGAAAAATTTCTATTGGTTTCGAGAACCGTAAAATAGAACATTTTGCAACAAGCATATAACGATTGCCATTATTCACGATGAGTTATTAATATCCATTATATGCGAGTAGAATACTATATTTTGTCCACGACTATGAAATACCTGTTTAGGTATACATTTTTTTTGTCAAACTAAAACACTATAGTTCATTACATTTTATTATTATTACTTCCTTTGTTATTAAACAGATTATATATTTAAAAACCATTCAATTCACTGTCTGATTCACTTTCCATATTAAATTTTTTAGTAATATTAATTGAATACCAGCATAGCTATTGATATTCTTGCAATTATCAATAAATTTGCTTTTGACATACATCATACACAGTAGATAAAAAACTGCATATAAAACGATCTACTCGTATATATATATATATATATATATATATAACATCTTGATACTATTATATATATGTATCTTCATAGCCTGATGGTTCACGGCTCTGACTTGGAGAAGCGAGGAATTTTTGACATGGGATCGAAACCCAATTGGGAAAAGTAGAATTCGATAGATGGCGCTCTGAAATGTCAATGTCATCTTAGCAACGAGTAAAACAAATCAGCTGCCGTATAAGCCCTTTGATATTTAGTATATAGTATAGTATATTCACGGGAGAAACCACTGCAATTCTGGAAGCCCTAAAAATGTGCAAAGACTCTACAGCAACCAAGTTTCTCATCATAACAGATTCACTGAGTGCGCAACTTGGCTTAAAACAACTTTACCCTTCACATCCTATTCTCATACGAATCAAAAGTGAAATGGAAATAATTCGCCTCACCCAAAAGAAAGTCTCATTTCTGTGGGTTCCATCTCACTCTGGTATAAAAGGAAACGAAGAAGTCGATCAATTAGCAGTAGATACAACATCTACTCAAGAAGCACCTTACATTGAAAAAATTGCCTACACAGACCACATAAATCCAATCAAAAAACATATATTTAATTCTTGGCAAGTAATATGGAACCATACGACATCCAAACTGAAAGAAGTTAAGCCACAAGTCGGATTATTTCTATCAATACCAGAAAAACGAAGAGACCAAGTTGTCTTAACCCGCCTGCGAATAGGCCACACACTACTTACACATCAATATCTCCTCAACAAAGAACCAGCACCAGAATGTATACATTGCCATGTTTCTCTTTCTATAAAACATATCATCATCTCAACAAATCATATCATATCATCCCGAATATTCTAGATATAGAAGACAGAATAATTCAAGTGCCGTAATGAAGGATGTGCTCACCAAAGACACAAGTGCTCTAATTAAATATTTCAAAGACATTGATTTGTATAACAAAATTTAAAAATTATCTATAACACAAATACTTGTACTTGTGTAAGTCCTCCAGCTAATAACTCTTAGTAGTTGATGCGGGCATGTTTGAACTAAATAAAAAAAACCTTCAATATAATTATATGTCATGTGATCTTCTCCTTATCAATACCTATTATTCACTGGTGTACGTCATTATACTTGAAGAAACACACGTAAAATGTTAAAATTATCAATTAGTCGTGGACAAAAATAATTAAAATTATTCTATAACAATCCAAGGTTTCATGTCAATTATTATTAATTTAGGACGACCCCAACCTTTTGTTTCATACATTTTATATGTAAATATATAAAATAATTAGTAGACCAGAAGCTACGAAGCTGTATTCTATCTAATTCTCTCGTAGGTTATTTCCCTATAGATATGAGAGTTTATCTCTTTTCAGTGTTACCTTTTTTGTTTCGTTACAAATCACAACGGCGCTAAAGAAGTTTCCCATTGATGAAAAGTGAAACCTATTACTACTACTAACGTGCGAAACAATCATCTGTTGGAGTCCTTATTAATCCCTACCGAAACGCCGGTTCTGCTACCCACGTATCATCCTACACGTTCGAGTTCTATTCTGGCAAGTTCCCAGAAACACTGTCATTTCGTGATGAGAAGTTTTGTTGGAAATACGCGGATCGAATTCCTCTACTTCGTGAAGTTCTACTCAACGCCCTGAGGATTTACTATTTTCGTGGAAGTTGAAATTGTTTTTCGTTAAAAAAAAGAATACGTAATTTCAGCCCACGTGAACTTTCTATTTTTAGTTTTGTAATATGCGCCAATCACATTAAACATTCAAAAAAAACCTATCGAGAATGCATGGTTTATTAATGGAGTGAATATTTTATTTCCCAGAATAACCAATGAAACAGGTGACATGGAAAATTTTTATTCCTAAATCTATTAACATATTAAAGAGCTTTTTTTATATGGCAACTATAAATACATTTTTTTTACGGTCATGCAAAAAAAAACTTCATTCAACTCTATTTAGTGGAAGAACTAGTTCTTTATTGCTCTAGTGCAATAAAGTAGGTACCTATATTGTGTCACTAGTGCTACTAGAGTTTGTTCAACCATCCTTTGCCGTTACGTCATACATTGTCTAGCTTGCTCTCTCATTCATAAAATGAATGAGACGGAATTATTGACGTCATTAACATATTTCTTATCTAAGGTCGATATGGTTGAAATAATACCCTTCTTAGTGTGCGTCATCGATTGTTAATGTCTTTCTAACACATTACGTAGGAAGAAATAGAAAAAAAGCAGGTCTGTGATCAATCATAATCAAAATATCACAATAATGAACCGTTTGAATGTTTTACAAACGTTAACTCTAATCTTTGACTTACAAAAATTTGATTAGTTGATGTTTTGATTACGCGCCAGCGCAACCTATCAATCGGGAGCTGAGAATACTATGAAGGCGTTACTTTCGAAGCGGGAATGTGTCTTACGTATTTTTCTACTGTTACACTGACAGCTCTTGTCAGGTGTGAACTTTTGTTGCTTACGGTCAATTATCATTTATTTGAAGTGAATATTAATCTTATTGTTATATTTATCTAAATAATACAAAAATATGCCTAGATACACGAAAAAACATCAGCATTTTGAAAGTTCTGAAATATTTTCAGATTACCAGATGATGATTATTTCAACCATACATACACATCTTCGATAAAAATGAACTAAAAGTTCTTCATCACTTGAAAAAGAGCTTGAATTATTGTCATACATCTGAAAAAAATTAAGAATAAGTATATAATTTTGTAATGTGTGTGTCATTCTTTGGCCATCCTAATAAGAAGCCAGAGATTTTTTTAAATATCCGGTATTGCAGCATACAAATTATTTTACTCACTTTTTATTTCAGAAGTAATTTTTCTAATGCGCATGCCTTTCTACCCTTGTGGTATATACAATTTTTCTTCATTCACGGCCAAAAGTACGTACTTGCTACTTCTGTGTGGAGGCAGAATCAGCAAGTACGTACTTTCAGCCGTGAATAAAGGAAAATTGTATACCACACGGGTAGAAAGTTTAAGAGCCCTGAACTGCGCGCCATGATGCTCTTGTAGTGTAATAGTACTGTTGTCCATTCTTTTTCTCTTATAATACGTAAAATTATGATTTTATAATTATTTTGACGCTTCAAACGACGCGCTGTCAGAAGCGATTTGCGTTCTTAGGTATTTGACGTTTTAAAGAGACGATTTGATTTATTCATTTGTCCACGACCACCTAATAATAAGTCAATATTTTACCTCCTAACTAAAGGTATATGGTACCCATATATCAACTGTCGTGAATTATGGTTCATAATACACTGTAATGTATTATGGTTCATAATTCCCGACTAGAGATGGGGGTACAATATGAAATAAACTATTAAATCTGTGTATTTTGTTCAGGAAATTTGTTTCTGACATATATCGTATCTATAAAATATTGTAATTTTTAGTATTGATTCATTTCATAACGATTTTTTCTAATATTAAGTATTTCAAAACAATATATTTATAACGGTACGTTGTATTAATACTTTCTTCAGTATCGCCCATCTCTATATATGTCAAATTATTTGAAGTAGCTGCCACAACATTTTGAGGTTAGTAATATGCCAAATCGCTACTGACTTTTATTTATTAATAAATAAATTAAGTGTCGTGGACAAAGTATAGTATTCTACTCGCAATTTATGGCCATAAATCGTGAATTATGGCTATCATAAATTTCTCGTTTAATAATATACTATTTAATTCATTTTAGCGTGAATTCTGATAATAATAGAATGTGATTGGCTAACGAGAGTGAATTCTTTTTATCATTCACTGGAATGTTATAATTATGCAGCTAAATATGTAAAAATAATTTGTGCGTTATTATTTAGTCGTGGAGAAAAAAAATTATTAACCACTAATAGAGAAACTCAACTTCTCAGTGGGCTAGAAGAAGCAATAATTGTCAACTTCACAGCTATAGTAGCGGAAAAAAACTATCACGGTATCTATAAGAGTCTATAGACCATTCCAGAACACCTGACTTTGAAAGGTCGGCCATATTGTTCTGGAGGGCAACCGAGCAGTTGGAGTTTAGCCTTGTGTGTTTTGGCATGTGCAGTTGGTTATCTTTCTAGTGCAAAGAAACTTAACAAATAACAAATGGCACAGTCAGTAAAATGCATTTTGATTGAATTATTAAATGTATAAAAAAATTTTGTTTTCAAAAAGCAATTGGTATAATAATATTTTTTTTTTCAGAACCATCAAGATGCCGAGATACGTCCGGCGATGAAGAAGAGGATCATAACTCCAGAGGAAAGTTTGACACGTCAATTGTCAGTCCTTAAAAAAGCTCAGTAAGAATTTTCTAAGATTTTATTATGATTGAGATTAAATTCTTCAACAATTGTTCATTACGTCCAACCTCTCGAGTCTTATCGATATGAAAATTTAAATAATAATAAGGAGGGGGTATAAAAGAAGGACTAAAAAGAATACCTTATATGTTGGTATAAAGACTGACTGATCTAGTATTAAAGAAAAGCTAAATAAAATATGAATTATCGGCTGAAGATAGCTCAGCGTCTCTATAAATCAATTTTGCTTTCATATATCATTAAAAATGATAAAACATTTTAAATTTGTTAATCACCATGTTCCTTTATTGTTATATCTTTTTAGTTACTCAACAGGAATTTATACATTATTATCTATTATAACTCATTATATTCAATTTTGTGACATACAAATATTTTCGTAAATCCCTGGTAGTTAAAAAGATATGACAATAGGACAATAATATGTGAAGAAGGACAACAAAACAATATCATTGAACATATGAATTTTATAAAACTAAAAAAAAAATATTTTGTGAGAATTTTAATTGGGTGGGGTTATTTAAACACTACTTAAGATCTCAGATATTAGAGCTAGATATAGTTGAAGTCGATAACTTAGGTTAAAATTGAATATATATTTGTGTAGATAAAACAAGTAGATTCGTGTATGCTTCATCTACAAGTTACGTAAATAAAAGACTTCTCTACGCATACGTATATTCTATAGGAAAATTATTACCATTAAAACTTAACAATATTGTTTGACAAGTTTATTCCGATCAATACTAATGAATAAAAATGAATATGGTTACAAGTTGTCAGAACCAAACATGAGCCCCGGAAAATATGCGAATAAGGTCATCGCAAGCAGCCAATCAAGAGTCAATGTTAACGATTGTCCATTAGTATTGTTAAATATAATCGAAATGATATGACCGAGTGATTTCATCAACATACATCATGTTATTCATTCTGTATCAGTGTTGTCAATGCGAGGATGATTATCCGATTTTTAGACAATTTCACTAATTTGGATCCCATAGTTTTTCAAATATTTTGTAGAAGGGATATACCTATAAAATGGCTATTTTTTGGGGGGATTTTTCATATTGACTGGGGTCGAAGACTTTATTTAGATAGCCAATGTGTCATTTTGGTAATTTTGACAAATTCTGATAATTTGAATAGTAAGTTCGGGTAATTTTCATTTTTGCATCGGCAACAGTGGACTATAACCAGATCATATTTTGTTGCTTTCCATAAAAACTTGACCCTTCGTTTTCATGACATTAATACAGTCATGTAATTTGAAAATATAGACATCTAGGGCGAACGGTAGTTTTAGTTTTGGTCCAATATAAATTTTTTTATTAATATTTAGAGTTACATTTTTAGCAAGTTTGACTTTGTTTACATATCTCTTAACAGTTGACATTTATGGTACCAATATTTGGTTATCGATTCAAAATATCGAATTGTTACTACAAAAATACAGTTACAGCGACATGAACACGCCCACCAGAGCTCACGTTTGCTTCTACCAACTGTAGATTTCATTTAATCACTTCAAACACGCTACACGACTGCCCCGATAGTAATTCCAAAAATATTTTTTATAAATTTAGCAATTAATCAACATCTAACAAGGCTAAATCTATATCTTTAGAGGTTTCAATTTCCGATTCCATTCTTTTGTCAGCTTTTTTCCTTTGGTATTTCACGTCATATGTTTCTGCAACTGATATTTTTCGAGCCCAACATCCATGGACTTCGGTTTTACGGCTCATCCGAATGGCGGCATATCTACATTTATTATACCTCGTACCCATTGTTAATATATAGTTTAAAGTGTTTCGCTGCAGACTGTACCACGGTGTTTCCATAGTGATCACCAACATCACCCATCCAAGTACTAGGTACTAACTATCGCATCAGATGCGTTCGAATATAGTGCTGGGAGCTTACTCCGCTAAACCAGTATCTACGCAGTTGTTGTTGATTTATGTTAAATGCTAACTTCATTACTGTTTAATAAACGTACATAACCATAGATTCTATGTGACCTGTGAGTTGGATATCAAAAAATAGATTATTTAGTTTAGATTAGTTTTAAAAGATTGCTTAAAAAATAACAAAAGAGGGAAGTGAAGTTTAGTAATCGTGAGGTTATATTTTTTTGATGCAATGCGTATGTCCACTCCACGTACTCTTGAGTTCACCCAGTAGAATAGACGCATGGGAGTATGTGAGCTATCTCTTGGGTTTGTGAATACCTATTTTCAATTATAAGATAGAGCGTATGCGCGTATAAGAGTTTACTCTCCTAAGAGCTCTCACTTCTTAGTGAATGGATGCCCTAGTTTTTCAGCTTTAGTTCTGCTTCAATACATCATCTATCCGTTATTTTTCTACTTCATCAACCATGTTTTCTCTATTCCTTCGTTATGTTACGCGCTCTCACTACCTGACTTTCTCTCTCACTGTTTTCCCTATGGTTGTCGTTGAGCTCTTTTTGCCCATCTACTCTCGTACAAGGCACTTCCAGAGTATATTGTAGAGCTTTTGTTATTTTATCGACCTCAGAGTATTCCACTTCTTCAGGTACATTTATGAAACCTTATTCCTGCCTTAATGGTTCCCTATTTTGGTTCATACTCTTTGCAGCAGTCTTTACCTCTACATTGATATTGTCATTCCTTCAATTTTATTTTGGAGATATTTTAGTTCGTATTTCAGTGAAAATGAATGAACAGCTGCAGGTGACTTATGATTTTAATAATGAATTGTATAGTGTGTCAGGAAGTTCAACTCATCATGGTATAAGCTCCAAAGTGGTGAGTTCAATTTATTGTGATTAACTCCCATTTTTTAATGGTTAGAAGCAGTCAGAAGTAATAGCTATTTCATAATTGTCGTATATAGGGCATGTCCACGTGATTTCACAAACTAGCCTGGTGGTAAAACAATAAATAAAGCGTTCAGAACACGTGGTACTTAAAAGTGAGGTTATGCTGATTTATAATGATAGATCGTGTTTGAGTTTAGTTGGTTTTGCTTCAGTGTCCTTATAGGGCATGTCCACGACAGTTGACAATACCTTGGTGGTAAAACAACAAACAATAGACATAATGAGAAATTATAAAACAACTATCAACCTATATTATATATTATTAAATATGCAAGCTCAACAATTAAAATAACTTTAAATGTACACTGAAGCAAAACCAACTAAACTCAAACACGATCTATCATTATCAATCAGCATAACCTCACTATTAAGTACCACGTGTTCTGAACGCTTTGTTTATTGTTTTACCACCAGGCTAGTTTGTAACGTCACGTGGACCTGCCCTATATCAAATAAAATTGAGTTGTTGTTGTATTTATTGACATTTGACATATATGTCGATGGTTTTATTGGCACGTTCAGCAGAATTACGAACTGATGGATCACTCTAAAAATCGCTACCTGATCAACTATGCTGGGATGAACGCGACCATTGTTGATAATAAATACATCAATCAGGACACAAAACTCGAATCTCTAATACTTTCCAAAGCTTACTAACGTCAACTGACATTTCTAGAGCATAGTTCTAGTTCTAGACTTTTCGATTGCAGTTCTAGATGATTCCAGGTGATTGTCTTCTTCTTTTTTTCTATGGATCTTTAAATAATCGTAAATTCACGTAACATTGCTTCCTCTTTTCTAGTTGCTCATATCGAATCATCTGACTATTTCGAGGACTAATTGAGACAAACAGGGTGGATCAGACCCGTAGTAAAGGGCTAACCTCTCTATCAGCCGGTTTCACAATGTCGGGTTAACTCCTCGGGTCAATTAACCCTTACCTATAAGGTTACCATCAGATACCGTTCCACAATTGTCAGCTCGTCTATGGGTTAGCTGATCGGAAGTTCAGTAGTAATTTTTGTTCAGTTGGTAGCAGATTAGGTATAATGATCAGATTTTATGGATAGTGACATTCAAAATCGAAAAAAAGAAGAAGAAGTTAACCTATAAAATCAATTTATTTGGGTAGGTAGTTCGGTATAATCTTTCTTTGGCAGAAGTAATAATTTTAATTAAGTGATAATGAATTCTTCGAAACGTTGTCCAAATTTTTCAAAAGAAGAAGAAACCTTATTGCTTTCTTTAGTTAATAAATATAAGCAGATTGTCATATTCCTCAAAATAATCGGATCTAGGCCTTATCATTTTTGGTCTTCTTGGTTCCTCATCACTACTATATGCATTTACCTCATAATCGTTCATTTTCCACTCAAAAAAATATGCTAACAGATACCACGTTTTGTGACAGATACGTGACAGATACAGCAATAGCTTTAATTGTTAGGTTAGAATCTCCAGGTTATTATTATTACCACTAGGTTTTCTGGTGGTTAAATATTCTGAGAGTTAACCATAACTTGAACCCTTTACTGAACAATGTGAAACACTTGTTTTGTGGTAACCAAGGGTTATTTGTTAACCTCAGGATAACTTGACATTGTGAAACCGGGTGTATGTGGATCACCTTGGGATTACTCCTCGCTTACAATTGGATGCAGTAGACTAGGTCATTGATGTTGTTGAGACCTTAACAGTTTCTTTCCAGTTTTTGGCGCACATCTTTTCATCTTGTAATTGAACAGCCACGCACGGTCACTTCTCGAAAAGCTTATGTTCGTAGTAAGCACGTTGAGTCTAGCCTTAACTTCATCGTTGCATAGCTTCAATCGTTCACGAGCCAAATTATGGACCTTTCCCAATTTTTCGTTCAAGCTTCCTAGGTACGCTCTTCCTCTCTGGTCAAATGCTTGGAATATTCTGCGTTCACTTCAGCTCTTTTTTGGTTTTTATTCACGCTTTTCCACGCTTCAATTTTTCTGCTTTTTCTTTGTAATTTAAGGCAGATACGAATCGTGAACTGATATTAAAAGCGATGTTCGCAGCTTCACAGAAGAAGATGTTAATGTTTCTATTGATATCACTTAATGTTGGCAAATATAGAAGATAACATTGTAACAATTTGAATCATATTTACTGTAGCGTAAAAAGGTAGGAAAAAAAAATTTCACTTTACTGAAATTAGCTTCTAATTAGCCTATCAAGTGATGGAGAATTTAAGACATATTTCAGATGAATCTGTACAAAGGCCACATTTATTTTTATGTCATACTAGGTCATTATTGTGTTTTTATTGCTTAGTTACCAACTATCTAATATCGTACTTTATGCCCGTGCGGGCATAAAGAGAAATAATTTTTTGTTCAATTTATTTAATAACCATGTCGTAAGCTTTTTTAGACTTTTTTGGCAACAGATTTACAGTTTCTTTCTTTGCTTTTTCAATAATTTCGTCAGGAATTCCAAAATCTTCGTTCATTTTGACACATAAAATTTATTGTGATATTATGACATTTACGTTTGTCAACATTCACCTATTAATTCAAACCGGATTTTTTAGAACACTGATTTGTATTGAGATTGGATTGCAATAACGAACTAGTATGACATGAAAGTTTGTATGTACCACAGGCATAAACAGATGTGTATACCCTCGGGTGAATTACAAACCCACGGGCCAGAGGCCCTCGGCTTCGTAAGACGTCGCCCTCAGGGCATAAACATCTATTTATACCCTTGGTACATAAATAACTATTATATACTATACAAAATATCACTAAACAAAAGAGAAAGCCTACCTGAGACCCAATATGATAGGACAACTGTGGTTTTTTAGTGAAATTTACTACATATTATGAAAATATTGATTGTAGAGAATATAAAAACATCTATTAACCAGGTAACCCATCATTTTTTATTACAAAAATTTTTTGTAATATTATCAAATCATTTGTAGCTGAATTTTCATTTGTGTAGTGGAAATATCAGTTTTGAAAAATATTATAATTGTGTTAAATTAATTTTCCAAACATTAACGACAACTCTAGATGGATTTTAAAGTCGCAACGCACCTAATAAGGATTGTAGTTTGACCTGTCCATGTATAAGTGGTTATTTATATGGATTTTCTCTGCAAAATTAAATGGTTGGTTCTATCTTGCAGATCACCAACCGCGTTTAACTTTAAAGTGTAATTCAACGTCCTTATAGGCATATGGCCAGGGAAGTAGTGGTTGTTTCTTACTGAACGGTCTTTCTTCTTCAATTTCCGAAGACGTTGTAATAGTATTAAGCTATTACCTTCGAAATCTACTATTTTTTTCATAATGCGTAGTAAGTTTTACTGGAAAATTACAGTTGTGTTATTTAATTTGTGGAAAATATCAAATCCCAATTTAGCTAGAATTTAATCTGGAATTTCACTATAAATATTATGAATATGGTTAAAATGTTCACATACATTGTGTCGATCAGGTGAGACATTTCATATTCATGAATCTGTTCGACGCTATATATTTTCATAAGCTCCAGACTCTCAAGGCCTTTTAAAATGTCTACTTTCGGGTTTACTAATAACACACATAAATAAGGGTACGATGTACATTAATAAACATGAGTTTGAGAATATGGAAAAATGAAAAAAATTATAATTTTCATATCAAATTTAATTCTACACTTAGAAAACAGCCGCTATATACAGAGATAGAACTATTGAAATCAAAATCTGATCTCTGCGCATCTTTACGTCACAATCGAAAATGATGTTTAGACACTTTGTTTAATTCTGTGTATATGTGCCGATATAACACACTCTCATATTCAAGAGCAGAATGATACGACGGAAAAAAAGAAAGCTTCAATAATAAGGCAAAATAATCTCTACCATCTATACCAAAATGGCAAAACTACATCAACATTGAATGAATAGAGAATTTACTATGGTTTCATGATCTACTTCTACGATTCTTGATTTAGATTTAGGTACAAAGGAGATATGATAAAGAGCAAGGAGCAAGTGGAGTAAGCTGTTGCAGGAAGGTTCCAGTAAAACGATATGCGTGCATTATTCGTCATGAAATTGTAAAGGTAGTTCTGGGTAATGATGTACCAGACTTCTAGTAATAATTGTGAATTCAGTGAAATTTCAGTTTAACCAACGTTTAGTGCACAAGAATTAATTTCAAAATGTATAGATAGGTGCAGCAACTACAATTATCAATATTCTAGAATATCATAGTGTGAAAATGTTTAGTAAAGTTAAGAAGTTCATCATTTCATAACTTCCAATTCAAAACACGATATTTATCTTAGATACCTAATTAATTCATATGATTTAAAAGAATTTCTTAACTGGAAAGATTAAATTGGAGTATTGGTATAGATTTAAAGGGGCAGGAAATAAAATAAGAAGTGATCTTTTATGGATAAATTAGTGACATCTTTAACCAAATTCAGTTGAAGTTTATAATTGTGATTAGCAAACCTCAAAGCTGCACAGTGATTTGTGATGAAAACCTTACTATAGGTTCGTTCATAATCTTACAATACAAGATGCGACTGTCAGATTTTAAAGTCTGCAAGATAGTTTATTAATAGGTGAAGTGGTTACTAAGCTGACAGCTTAGCACTACTTCCGTAAATTGAAGGTTTTACATACATCTGTCTTGCGGTGGATTGTTTTGTGGGACAATTTAGTGGCGCGTTTCGAAAGTAGATATTAAGTAACCAACAACTGTAATTTGTGTACCGCCATCTATGTATATTTAGAGCTCGATATCTAGCTTTATCCTTTTTATCAGACTCATTAGCCAGGATACCGCCTCCCTTGCGTAGCTCTCTGCCTTCGGTTTTTCTTCTCCGAGTAAGTGAAACCGCACCCTTGGTAGGCCTTCGAACTCACAGAGTATGTGCTCCGCGGTTTCGTCTTCTTCCTGACAGAGCTTGCATAGACTGTCATCTGCTAGGCCAATTGTGTGCATATGTTTCCTCAGCCTACAATGTCCGGTCAGCATTCTCACTATCATCCTCATCGTGTCTCGACTTTGGCATAGTAGGTTGTGTGACAGTTTAGCCTAAGGGCTTTGAAGGAATCATTAAGCGTGCCTTTGTCCTGGGGTTTCATACCACCAGCGCAACGCTTGGTTGTTCATCAAGTTTGTTAACATTAACATTATTAAGATAACTATAAATAAATGTTCAATAGCGAGCCCTGCAAGATACCGCTGACTGCCACTGACCACATACCACATTCGTTCACTATATATTGCCTTGAAATATTGGAGACTTTTCTTTAACTAATCCTTCAAAATTTGGAGACCTCTTGAAAATAAGTTTTCAACGGGCCTTTAAAAATTTTCTGTGTAGATGCTTTTCTGCAAGTACGGATTTTAGAGGACTGTTAAAAATTATTTATTTTAAAGATTTCCCTTAAAATTTCAAATACAGTATCTGGCAACAGTGCTTTTGTCATTTAATAGCTAAGCTAGAGATCAGCTTCAATAAAAAAGAAGAGAAAGTAGTTAACTAACCCACAAATCAATCTACATAAACTGTTTTTGGTTTCTTGCTTTTTGCTTGCAATTATTATAAGTTATATACAGTCATTAAAAATGTCACGGACCCCGAGAACCACTGAAAATCTTAAAGTTCTATCACATCAATTAACATTCTTGACACTTCCTTGGAAAAGCGAAAGACTTTTAAATAAATTAATTGGTATTTGAAGGGGATCACTCAGGTTTCTAAAGCCCGGTTCTGACGAGGCAATTCATCAAGGTAACTTAATTGTAGCAACTTCTCGCCGCACCTCGTCTCCTATCAAAGTTGCATGAGCGTTCACATCATTTTCATACTATTGCAGCAATTTCTTATGGAAATACTATATAATTGCCAATATTCAAAATAGTCACCAATATTTTATTAAAAGATAACCATAACCCAACTTTATAAATGATAAATTTAAATTTTCAAAACAGCGATTTACTGCTCAATTTTTCTAAAAGGTCAATAAATATACCTATGGATTTGGAAGAAGTAGCCATCATGTGCTTGATACTTGGATGTGTCAGTTTACACAATCCACAAAAGCAACAGTTTTTTAGGAGAATAAAGAATCTAATAACATAACATGGAGAAATAAATAACATACAAAGAACAGATACAAAGATAACCTCGTAACTGACATTTCAGTGAATTATACCAACAGAAGTTTTAAGTTTGCGTAAAAAAAGTTACTAAAAAAGTTACCAAGCTGCTGCAACTTATGGCATAAAATTAGAACCAGTTCTATTTTGGTGCAACTCGATTGCATTGATAAGTTGTACGGTAGGAACACCTAAACTGCATGCAATTTTGTCGCCGCGATCGAGTTGCAGAGACGAAATTGCATCGTCAGAACCGGGCTTTATACTTCTTTAATGTAATCTGAATTCCACCCCAGAATAATATATAAAGATTGTTTATTTAAATTATTTCAAATATAACCTAACAATTTTCTTACTTTTCGTGGTTTGGAATTAATTCCTTAATCAATGCATCACCAGCTGCATCTAGGTACACACTCAATTCTTCTTATTGAAAGGCACACTTTAACATTCCTTTAAAAATAATAGTTTTAACAGGATATTTTAAAGAAATCCTTTAGAATTTCAAGGGAAATGTGGTAAGCGAATAGCGCCGGTTAAATTTTTAACGGCCTTTAAATGTTAGAGGAAGAGTTACAGTATAGGCCCCATGTCTGTTAAAATAAAAGTTCCACACTAAACAATGAGACTCAACAGACTCTTTCGATAAAATATAGGTAGGTATATATAAAAAAAATAGTTCGTAAAAATTTGACTATTCCACAGATAAAACTAAACGTCGTAATACGTAATGGTCTGCAATAGTTAGGTTAGGTTATCAATAGTGATATTTGTGGAAGTATCTGCAGTTACTTCTAACGGCGTTACGGTTACAGTTCATTTTAGGGTCAGTGGCAGTACCCTCGCGCATTCAGAGTGCCCATACCCAGTTATCTACTTTTCTACCACAGACCTACTTTCGAAACACGCCGCCGCTAGATCTCACCTCAATACGATCCACCGCAATATGTAGTTATGTCAAATCATCAATAGTTTGTATAGTACTTAATTCAATAATTATTTTCATTAGTATTTTATTTTTTGTATTGTATGATCTTATCATGCAGTAGAGCTGAATTTTCTATAGCCACGAGAATATTCATATTTAATTTTCACTTATTGGTAATTTCATTATAATATTTCATTCTATATATTATTTATAAACCACTTAGAGCTCTACTGAATTATGTTTTAGAGGCACTTTTTATATATTTTAATACCGTCCATAAAAAAAACTAACCGAGTTATACCTTTATATTTAACATTATAATAATAACCTACATTATGTTCATAGCTACGTATTTATGTGTTGAATGGTATTGTTTTCGTTAGATGATTTTTGGGGCAACGTTTTCAATAATAAATAGAACAAAGATTGAATATATTACATAATCGCATGCATGCATTGTAAAATAAAAATGTATGTATTAATGTTCATTTATGCTTCTACACAGATTGTATGATGTTCATATATTTTATCTTTGTTTTATCTATTCGGAGGGTTTTTTCGTAACAAAGTTATTAACATTTAGATTAGAAAATTCATTCATGCGCCTTAGCTAACTAACTGTACAAGGTAAATTATAACTATACCTGCTTAGTCATATACATTGTAAAAAGTTGAAAAAATATGTTCCTATATAAAGCTAGTTAATTGATTCAGTTAATCTACACCATATTTTGCTCATAATGAACCATTTTGAAGTAATACTGCTACATCTTACATTTGCGCTTCCAATACTTGAATAGACCGTTTTAACGGAACCTATAGATTTATATATAGGAACTAATAGAAGCGAACTGTAATTTTAAAAGGAAAATCTAACCACAGAGCTGGTAGATTAACAAGATTACGTTACAAGTGTCATTGTTTACTCGTTCTCTGTAGTTTACACGAGACTTATATGTGTCCTCGTTCTCTGGACGAGTCCCCAAAAACAGAGAAGCAATATACCATTGCCGTAATCTTAGACACACCCATTTCGAAGTTACAGTTTACCTTTAAATTTACAGTTATCTTCTATTAGTTCTTATAGAACCGATAGGTTGACAATGGTCTCTGCAACCACAAGATGTCTTCCGTCAAAACGGTCTATTCCTGTACTAAATTTAAAGAAACAATAATATTCCATCAGCTTAGGAGACACTTGATTCTCCATATCTGGACTACTTCAACTACCTTTCTTAATTTTCCAAGATTGTAGTATTTATCTATTTAAGTTTACATTGAATAACTACAAAATTATTTTACTTATTTTTTCGTTTCGAAGTCTGCTTTCAATTTCTAGTCTAATTATTATTACTTGTTTTTGGTCAACAGAAGGCATAAGCAGAAGACGTGGTATTTCTTAGTACTCATTGTAAGTTTATGAAAACGTTCTCAAACCGGTCTACAATTGGTCAATCGTGTTTATCACATACCTTTAAACAACCATTTACAAATTTAGTTTTTGAATTCTGAATTTTTGAGTCTAGACTCTTGATTTATTGGTTTGGCACCATCAGTAAAAAGCTTCAGATCCTCCAGCCTTTAGATTTTTCGTGCTTATCGCCCTTATCAGTCTCAACAGGTCCTTCTTGGTCAATCTAGTCGTAGGAGTTTATATGTCCAGTGAGATTAGATGGTATGGAATATATGCACTAGAAGCCTTTATTCACCTTTGCAGATCTATAACCTTCTGGATCTCTTTAGCTAGACCTGTCCATATTATAGCTATTATATAAAAACCGTTTCCCACGTGTCAAAGTGCGAAAACAGAGATTTTTTTTTGTATTATGTCATTCGTTCGCTACTGTCAATCCACTGCCAATCCCATTAAATTTGATAACTATTAAAAATTGTAGTTTATTGAAAAATAAAAATATATATTGAAAGAAAAATTTTGTAATTAATTTCAAACGAAATATAATTCGTTGAATGATTAAATATCAAATTCAAACTAACTCAAGTCAGACAATGATAAAACAAACATATCCATTTGTCATTTACTTGTTACCACTACTATTTCAAGTGCTTGGCAACATAGTCCAGTTATGACAGACATCATGGAAAACGCTTTTTATAGGTACATTCTTTTTGACTGAGATCTCAGTTGATCTCAGCTCACATCGGTAATGTGTGCGTTCTTTTTTATTTACTCATTTCGAAGTGAGCTGAGATTTTTCCTTCCCCTTCACCGATGCTGAATGTGTTGTAAGGGAGAATCAGTTGAACTTGAGACGGAAATAAAGTGGAGGGGATGAATCAAACGTTGTTATTGGAGAGCTTCAGCTGAGCTCACTTCAAAGTGAGCTGAGATCTCAGTTGAAAAGAACACACCTTATACTATACTAGTCTCCATAGACCAGACTTCATGTCCACATTATGTTGATTATTCCACTTCCACCATTGTTAATAACCATAGCATTATCAGACCTTCATAATAATAGCTGAGGCTTCTTCTTCTTCTTGGTAGGACCTATATTTATGCTGTCCATGTATTTGTGGAGTTTGCAATATTTTGTCGAGGATTTTTGTTTTGTTCTTGACATGTCTCATTAATCTTAATATCTTCTGTAAGTTCCTTGTGGCATTATTTATTATTTTTTCTCTTAATTTTTGGGAATGAAACCACAATAATGTTTTTTATTTTTTTTATTTTTTTTTATTTCGACGTTTCGGTAGCGTTCCAGCTGCCTTTGTCAAGATTAAATAATGATAAAATAATTTTTGGACCCTATCTGACACAACGAAAAAAATATGACAACTAGAAAATCAATAATATTTTGAAGTTAAAGACTACAAAACTTTGTTGTCAAATTTTATTAAGGTCCATTCATAGTAGATCACATCTCTGGTAAAATGTGAAATACATATTTTATTTGATGACATTCCAAAGATATGATAGTCTACTAGAAATGAAATCCAGTGAAGTGCACGTTCTAGGAACGGTTTTTATTGGGATAGCGCCTTTTTTCGCTTATTTTGGAAATGTGAATAAAACGCGTTTGTTGTTACTTTTTTGTGTATGATTATTTCTGTTTTCAAAATATGTATGACTCAGTTTGGTGATTTTGTGTATTGAAGTGTGTATCGATTAACAACTACTCCAATGATAAATCATAAGAAAACCTGGATAAAAACTTATGATGCTATCCTGATAACGCAGGTAATTGATTATTGGAAATTTCTCTTCCTAACATTGGTAACCAAATTTGACTACATTCGGCTGAAATACTAGCTACACATTGATCTGCATTTATTTGTATTAAAGCACTAAGCACTAAGTTTTTCTAGTTTGCTCAATGGGGAATTAATAGTGCTACAAATTGGTCGTAATGGTATGTTTTGTTTATGAATTTTTGGTAAACCGTAAAAATGTGGTGGTTTACTGTATTTAGGTGTTCTTTCACGATTAGCAAATTCGTTCTTGAATTTGAAAAGTGTCTTATAAATTTTGTTTTCAATTGATTTGGTAGGATCATTTGGTAGCTTAGTATAAGGGCCATTTATTAATAAATCCATTACTTTTGAACCATAATCTTAACCTTAATAAAATTTGACAACAAAGTTTTGTATTAAACTTCAAAATATTATTGATTGTCTAGTTGTCATATTCACAAAACAGTCTAACCTATAGAAGTGAAAGTTTATAGGATGACCTTGAATACAAAAATGAGGTTTCAAACCCATCCACCTGAAGCGCTAGTTGCAATTGAGTCGTGGAAGCAGGCCTGGCAGCTGAGGCCTTTAGCACGAAAAGAAGAAAATATTTTAAAATTCATCAAAGCTGTCATAATATAGTTATGTCACCATTGTCTTTTATAGACAATGGCCTTTTGCCATTTGCTGCTGTTACTTGTGTTTTAATTAGGTACTGTAAGTGTTTTTAAGTGTGATAATTCATAATATTATAACTTTATAATGGTTGGTGTGAAAGTGTTGCGTTCTTGGTGTACAGACATTACATCAAAACGACATAGGTTTCCCAAACATGACCCTTTGTTGTTGAATGAATGGGTTGCCTTTATTCTCAATCCAAAACTAAAGGAATTTTGAACCACAATATATTTTAATTGGGACAAAAAAGGGCCTTACTCGCAATCCTTTCAGGATTAATCAAAAAGTGATGGGAAATACCTAATATTATCACTCTTAGGTTTTACTTAGCGCGTGGTAGAATTTAAATTGCATTTAGGAATTCCTAAATTAGTTTTAGGTATTACCTGACTTTGGGAAATGGTTAGTAAAATCGGGCACAAACTTCCATTTAAAAAAGCGCTATGAAATAGTTCTGAACCCATCCACTGTTTTTCGGCCTCAGCTGCCTTGCCTATTTCGACAACTCAATTGCAACTAGCGCTTCAGGTGGATGGGTTTGACACCGCATTTTTTCATTAGTTAATCCTATTAGACTTTCACTTCTATAGGTTAGACTGTTTTGTGGTCATATTTTTTTCGTTGTGTCAGATAGGGACCAAAAATTATTTTATCTATATTAGTTAATCTTGACAAAGGTAGCTGGAACGCTACCGAAACGTCGAAATAAAAAACATTATTGTGGTTTCATTCTCATTAATCTTGTTTCATCGCTAAGTTAACATCAGTGAAGATTCTGAGAAAGACTAGAACACTACAAACACTACAAAAGTATGGTGTAGGCTCAACATCGACAGCTTTATATGCAACATAACATTTAGGGTATGTTGATGTGCAATGGTTAGTTCAAAATGAATAGTTCAAAAGGTTCTGTATATTTGTACAGAAAAAGAGTGTTGCTATTTTTTCTTCGAGTTGCAGAGGAATTCTGTGATACAGAGAAACAAGGACTGTTGCTTCAGGTAGAAAAATTTTACAGTGATGTAGGCAGTGGTTAGACGATGAACTAATATAAACTATAGTACTATAGTTTATTTCTATGAACTGAAAGTATTATTATCTAATTTTTTCATAGTACTTGCATTAAAGCTGTAGGCTTTTATATCTGTTCAATCGGTCAAAAAAAAAGTCCTCTAAGCGGAGCTGGAATCTGTAACCTTCAATCGTCATTCTGAAGCTGAAAGCTTCCAGTTTCATTGCAGGTAAAATGAAAAAATATAGCATGGTATGAAGCACGATTGATTCTTGTCCTCATCTACGACTGAAATTGTTTTGTTTTTATTTCCTATATACTATTAACTTAAAAACATTACCATGTACAATAGATATTGGAACTTAAATAAACGGTCTCGCCTCTGTCCACAGCAGTGTCATCTTTCAAAGTCTCAATTAGAAATTAGTCAAGTGTCTATGTCAATTTTTAAAAGCATGTCATAACATTCACGTCAGTTTCAATTATTCATATTTAATGACCTTCCAGTTTCGTGTATTCAACTTATTTAGGTATGCATATATTGAATGAAAATATACACGGTTTATGGAATTTAGTTACAATCCTCCAAGGAGAGCTAAATACTAGTCTGTCTTGAAATGTTTTAGAAAATTCAGACGAGACGGAAGTTATATTGTTAAAGCTCCCGTTATTGTTTGTATTTCAAAGCCACTTATATGAAAATTATTTGTCAACGCGGTTGACAATTCTTTTCGCTCATATTCAACAAAACGACTTCATTGATGAGTTACATTGACGCCATATATTTCTCGAGGGAGAATAAAATTGCTCCCGAGAGCAAGCACCCAAGAAGAAGCTTTACAAAAGACCAAATTAATTTAATTTATTATTATGAATATAATAAAATTTCTTTATTTCTCAGAGTTTCAGTTGTATTGTCAAAATTCAAAATTAATTAAATTTTAATTCGCTCAAGTGTTGTTTTGTGATTTATATTGAAATACAATTATAATTTTCTCAATCTTCAGTAACTTGAGTAAAGTTCAGTTGGAAGGTGATTAAAATTTTTTGAAACATTGTCTGTGTCTGACTGTTTATGTATTTGTAATTCTTTCTTCATGGATTAAGCTGAAAACAATACTACGTGAAAATCATCCACAAGCTTTTTAATAATAAAATAACACAAGAACGTCATAATTATAAATTATAACAGCTTCCAAAAATTAAATTTCATTCGTTAAACATTTTTATCGCCAACCGTCAGTAAAACCGTCAATTATCAGATTGATTTTCGGAAGTAAACAAACAGTTACATATGCGTCTGATAAAGTGACATAATGCGTCTGGTAAAGTGACATATGCGTCTGGTAATAGTTATTTGTATACTAAGGCCGCAAAATGCTTTTTCGCGTTCCGAGAGAGAGATTATCGCCAAGGCCGCTCCGGCCGAGGCAAGATAATCTCGAGGTCGCGAAAACATTTCGCGGCCATAGTATACACAATATTTTTCGTGCAACCGTGAAAATTACATAATTTCAATAAACATTATGTCTCTTTAGAAAAGACAGTTAGTTTTTGGTTCGAAATACATTGTTATTGTCATATTTCAGAAATGTCAAATGCTGTAGGCGTTCAGTTTGCCGGCAGTCACTATGGGAACGTCCGTAAAAATTTTTGTCGGCCGTCACTCTGGGTAACGGCCGCAAAATGATAACGGCCGCAAAATATCATTTTGCGGCCTCTGTTGCGGCTGCAAAATGCTTGTTTTGCGTCCGGTTGCACGAAAAGTATTTTGACTTTGACATAACTCGAAAATCATCATCTGTCAGTGTCACGCTTCTCCCTATTACGGCTCGATAATAGTTTTCTTGCGATTTATTTATAACAAATTATTGTTGGAACTCCTTTGACTTCAGGAATTAACTTTTATAATGCTTCAGAGTGTACCTTCAATTGAAATATAACAAATAATAAGTAGAATTGTTTTATATTTAATGTTTACTTTGTCATTATAGAATGCAATGAAATATACCTCAGTTTTTTTAAATTCTGAATTATAAGCAGTTGGCGATAAAATTTTGTATGCACCACGTCAGTGAAGTGTCTTTATCGGACTCGCCTGTTATTCGCCTAGCTTCGCTCGTCTCCTAATTTCAGACTCGTCCGATAAAGAATCACTTCACTTCCTTGGTACATAAATAACTATTTTCCTTTGTTAATTAACGCCGGAAAATTTGTCAAACTCTTTAATGTTCTAACCAGTGGATGGACCTGCTGCACGGGCTCTACTCTAATACAGTGTTTTCCCAGTGGTCACCCATCTAAATACTAGCCTCGGTCTACACTGCTTCATCGTAACTATCATATCAGATGCGTACCACTACAGTGCTGGGTAGTAGTCCATTATTAAACATATATTTAATCACATACCTAATTATATTGTAGTCCATTTTACTAACATCAATGACAAGAAATAGAATGTTACGAGCCATTTATTATGGCATTTTTTACACTGTTCTATACCGGTTTAACAACACTTGCTTAATGACCGAATGTAAACTCTTTTAAGCATTGAATTAGTTTATAATTTTAAACTGGTATGCGCCAATTATATGGAGGTTAAATCAGTTTAAACTCAAACAATAAATATTGAAGGTTTAGAGGCTGTTGCACCAGCGTACTAGTTAACGTGGTTTAACTAATCCATGTTTATAATCTTAATCGAGTGATTCTACTATATAGTCCTACTTATACCGGGTGTCCCAAGTTATCTTATACAGGTAATATCTCGCTTATTTGACAATATCATTAATAAATAAAAAAAAACTGCATTGAATGGCATTAAAGTACCCTCCTAATGGCTTATAAAAAATGTTTCACATTTAACAGCCCTCACTTTTTATTTTCAAATGGCTCCTCCTGTCTATTGTCATTGAAAATTGCGTGAAGTTCTATTCGGAATACAAGGATAGCACTTACTTGGTATTTTTTTCAATTAATAATGTCTAACAAAAGCATCAATATTTCAAGTATGAATTTCAACTAAAATACCTCTGATGCAATTCAAAAAACGAACACAGCAAGTGTTCAAAATTATTTCCTGTAGAATCCATGCAAGCTGCAAAACGTTGAATTGATGTTGAATTGTCCATTATTGTATCAAAATTTCGTAAACTAGAATAATATAAGGCACACAGAACAATGTTTGTTATTGAAAACTTATTGTTTGGTTCATAAATGAAAAGCGTATTCTACCTGATATAGGTAAATATATAATAATAATCTCAATTGTTGAATTCTCACGATAAACAAACATGTTTCATGTTCAATCAACACGTGTGCTCCTAAACGTATTGAATTTTGTATCTTTATTTTCATTACTAATTTCATCCACAAATATTGAATCAAAACAACACACAATACGCCTTTTTTATAAAATTCTACTTTATATAAGGTTTGTTTACACGGGTATATTAATTTTTTGTTACCTACTGTTGGTTCATTTTCTTTTCATCAAACATTGGCTTGAGGCCAATAAAGCAGTGCCATGACTTCTTTTCAAAATGGCCCTATAATATATGCTAGTGACAAGCTTAATATGAAGGGTACCACAAGATATAATGCATTTGAAAGAATAAGAGCGTCAGAAGCTGATACATTCAAATACATACACTCAAAACGAAAAATGTGTCTAAAGGTTCTATATTGCCTATTTTCAAACATTGGCCATACCTTTTCCTGCCTTCTTTCTGACTCTAGTGTTATTTGAAGAAGCAAATGCTCATTTTGAGCCTGATAATGTAGAAGCATTGAAATCACTCTTTGTTTATAGGTGTAGCAGAAAAATATAATAGTATAAAATAATTATTAATATAAAAGCGACTATAAAATGAAATTTGTTGACGAATATTTAACAAGATCCGATCGGAGGAAAACATCTCTTTGCAAAATTCTTCGACGAATATAATCCTTGCTACTTTGGTCGCAGTAGTTAGCGACCCGTGAATGTGGAGGACCTTAAGCGAATGTAAGGCTATAGCAGGCATTGCCCACGGTGTCTAATAGGCCTTTTAACATGCTACTGTCATCTGTATCTACTGATGCTGAGACTTGGACTGTCTGAAGATCCGACTTTGTCTTTGTCTAGATGATGGAACAGCAAAGAACAGCCTACCCGCTGTAGCTCGTATGAAGTAACTGATGTTTGGTAGGGTCTCTCCCTCGCACTCGGACCTGAAATATCATTCACCAAATTAACTAATCGGCTTTGTTAAGAAGCTGAATTTGTTTGGTGAGATCTGAATAGGTATAAGCTACAATAGACTCTCACGAGTCGCTGTGGGTGGTCTTATAGACCCACTCTCTTCAAATCTAACCTAGATTCTAAAATGAAGAAAAATAAACACTGGAGAGATATGCAAAAAATGGAATGAAATTTTGGGGTCCAGGATATAAAAAGCGAAAGAACATCCTAGAAATACACTATCTATTAGTAGCTTCGAAGGGATTTGTGGAATTTTGAATGGGAAGGTCAAGAGGCGTAGAGAAGCTGGTTAAATTATGAAAAGGTAGAACGTGTCGCGGGACACACGGTAGGAACTTTAGTTCCTTTCAAGCAAAAATTATGTAATTCATCTGACGTTATAGATAAACAATTTGCATATCTCTCGTTGGCGAGTAGTGAGCAAACCAGACACTCACGCGGTAGACCCGGGTTCGATTCCCCGTGAAGAAGGTTTTTTTATTGTTAATTTTATTTTTGAATAATCATTCTGCTTGATATTAATAACGACAACAGGTAGACGTTTGAAATATTTAGCAGAATATTCATTATTATAGATAATGGTACGGTACGACTGGCATCATCTACTTATAACAGCATCGTATATTTAAAAAGGGAAACCGTAGCATTATACAAATTGGACATTCAAGAACTGTACGTTTACCACAAAAAAATTAGTGGAAACATAAAATTGAATTGTTAAATTTTCAATTTGAAGTTATATTACAATTTAAAGAAATTTTTATTTTCTAGATTTTTTCTTAAGTGGGTCGTATAAAAAATATGCTGTTCGACTCGTGTGGATTGTCCATATCGCACTTGAACAATTGAGCACTTCGCCTATGGCGTCGTGCTCAAATTTCGTCCTCGTGCGATATGGCCATCATATCCACACTAGTTGCACAAACTACTATTTTTATCAAAATATGCCTTTTTACGTTTAAAAACAACCTGCCAAATGTCAAATCAATTTATCCATCCATATTAAAGTTATCGAATTAAAACAATCAAGTTTTCAAAATTTCAACACCCTGTATTTCGAAAAGTAAATGTGCTAGACCCCTCAATCCTCATATCATTTTGTCCAATTTTACGAGAGGAATCTACATGCAAACGTTGTAATTACCCTTAACGTTCGAGATGCTTATACCATTTTTTGCGCGATCGTATTGAATTAAATTCCGAATAAAATAATTTAGATTTTTTCGAAATGAACGAAATGTCAAAAGTGACATTTATACTCCTCGATCAGTTTAAAATGAATTTTGCATTTTGGTGAAATTGTTTTTATGCTATTTATTACTTTTCGGCGTCTGAACGGTAAGTAAATCACTTACCGACGTGTTAAACTTAGAAACCAGTAAACACAACCTACCGTCCTGACAACCGATGCTGTAAATAAACAAAAAAGATCAATCGCGCAAAAAAAATTATGGAAATAATAGTAAAAATGTATCCGAACAAATTCAAGTAGATCACCAGCACTGCGAATACCAGCTTTGCATAGAATTTCAATATAGCATCGGTGGTTCAGTGGTAGAATGCTCGCCTTCCACGCGGGAGGCCCGGGTTCGATTCCCGGCCGAAGCATATGAATCGCTGCTTCGTAAACGAGAGAGAGACTCAGGAGAGAGCACACGCACGCAAGCGAGGCACATAACGAAGCAACGCAACATAACGGAACGTAACGTAACGGAACGTAACGTAACGGTCAGATCTTTTGCGTCGCGACCCCCGGTCGCTCAAACATAACCTGACGTAAAGAACTAAAGTTCCAAGAATCTTGTTTGTTATGTCAGAGGAAATATCTGCACAAAATGAGGAAAGTTAGTGAACCCATGCGCTTTCAACCTGAAATGTAATCAGTAGCTCACTTCTGTGGATGCTGGATATGTGCTTCATAAATTCAATGAGGATTCTCATTTGACCAATACCTTGAGTTATGGCGATTAACTGTTCTATTCAAACAAAAAGTTGCCTCATCGGAAAAAACCATGTTAGAAGCAAATTTTTCGTGGACATTAAGGGGCCCACTCACTATGAAGGAAGCGCGAAGGCTTGAATGCGCGTGTTACGGGGTACAGTGAAAATGTTGTATGTATTCGAAATTTGGAATACGTAATGCGCTTGGTCGGAATCAGGATAGTTTTGATTTTTATCGTGTGCAGTGCTCATCGCACGGGGAAGAACGACAAAGAACGAAAGTGTATGTGCAACAAGTCTGTGCACGTTTCATATTTTTACCAGTACTGTGTCGGGTTCAGTATTTTTATATTGTACATTTTTTTCAAAAAATGAATGATCTAAGAGTAATGTCGAAAGATTTCATAACTGAATTTTTAGAACTTTACAGGAGCTATCCCTATTTATGGCAAATAAAAAATAAAGAATACAGTGATCGCAACAAAAATTTCAAATCTTCGTAGCTCCTTCCAGTTGCCAAAAATCGTAATGTAGCAGTGAGACTTTCATGTAGCGTTAAAGCTTGCCGCATTCGAGTGTTTTCTTTTTGTATTAAAGGAGCTACTACAGATAATAATTCAAAGTACGTGTCTTGATTCATTCTCAAGTAATTATGCCAATCTGAGGGATCCAGTCGCAATTCCTCTAATAGATTAATATGAGAATACGTAGCCCGTTTTTGTAACCAAGTCTTCACCCATTTTGACCGAGGTTTTCGTTTAATAATACACTTTTCCTTAATAACTACACACGCCACTGCCATTGACATAATTATTTTTTTCGACGTCATAATCACGCTTGTCACACATCCTCACTCAATAAGCAAAAGTGTCTGTGTGTGGGAAATATGAAAGTACACGTTTACTTTACAGCCAACATGCAGATACTTAACTGCGCATTCTTCCTTCCTAGTGAGTGGGCCCCTTTACAGATGTCCATTAGCCGTTCGCAAAATTCCAGCCGTCGGTCAAAATCATCATCTGAGAATTCTTGAACCAATTGTACCTTATACGGATGATACTTTTCACCTTTTAATATCTTTCCCACAGAACGTCGACTGATACTAGTGCCAAGTTTGAGGTGATTGCAATATTTCGCTCGTTGCAGTCCGCGGTCTTCCAGGTTTTAGCAAATTTCTTACCATCCCAGCTGTATTAAAACGTTGTAATGTTTCGGTTACTGTTAAGCGTAATATAGAATTTCTCTGCAAATTATTAAAAATATGACACACTTCTTCATGAGTTCTTACACGATCACCTATAACCGATCATCATTAAAATCTCAATATGCTTTTTTTCACTCAGTTGAACCATTCTAAATTGTAAAATTTATTTCCGTCAATTAGAATTTGACACTTGGAGAACAAAATACGTACTAAACAGTATACTCGTTTATTTATTACTATGCATACAAACAACATCAATTAGTTTATCCTAAATAATAGTTGATTAAAGTGCTATATTCCTCGTTTTTATAATTTTTCTCACACTAAACTCAGTATGTAAAAATTCAAAATAACAAGCTCTTTCAAAATCTGTAAAAATATGTAGGGTGTCCCATTTAAATTAAAGAAGTTGATGGCATTTCCGGTTAAACCGGATATTATTAACAAAAAAATGTACATCAGATGCATTTTGTTCCATTGCACTTACCTGCAAATTTTCATAAATATCGTTCTTTTCATTTGAAAGATATTTACTTGGTTCCATACTTCATCCCAACCCTGTATAAACTTTCCAATTTGTCTTTTAAAACAATAGTGGTATCATTGTTACTCTACTTCTATGACTTATTGGTATTGTTTCTGTTTCTAAAATATCTTTTGTAAGCATCTCTATCTTTATTTATAAGAAATCTCTCGAATACTTCAGAATATCAACTTCTAGATTGATTTATTTTGAATTGCTACAAATTTCCAGATCTATTATTAGCATTTTTGATATTTTCTTAATTTATTACTTCGCGACTTCTCTCCATGAAGTAAACAGCAAATGCTAGTAACTTGTAATAACCTCATGGCATGTCGAAGCAGGTCACAGTGAATAAATAGCTTTTTCCACTATTTTAAGGACCATTTATAGGTGAATCGATTGTTAAACAAGAGTATACGTTCGTTATTTTCTTTTTATATTCAGGTAAGGAAAATGGTTTCGTGACGCGAGTTCTATTTAAGGAAACGCGGACTTTAATTTCATTCTTGTTTTAAACTTGTATGGGCAAATTATAGCTAATTTTAGGTTATACATTTTACATAAACCTTAATCATAAGGAAATCCTATCACGCTTCTAGAAAGGACTTAGATCACGTTAGTATATAATTTCGCCTGACGTCAAGAATGGTTATTATTACACAAGCAAGATTTGTGTTTTTGATTGTTTCCAGTAATAGCAAATATTTAAATATGTTCATTACATTTGGAATTGTATTGAAATTGAAGCTCTTGATAAAGGCTCTCTCACACTACAGCTTGCCTATAGTGCTACTATCACTCACACTAAACATAATTTTTTCTACGACAACCTCGATAAATGTTCATTTTGTAACCGTATCTTCAATCATAAACAAGCACATTTTGTACAGAATTTCATTTTTGCATCGGCCGCTAAGCAACAAATGCGAAATGGAATATTTTGTATTTGGTTTAGGTTCACTCTAAAATCACAACGACTACGGCTTGTCAAATTATGACGTCCAGCGACAAATTGATGAAATGTCAGCAGATCGTTTCTGTCAAAGTTTTAGTAGGTAACGAGTAATTTCATAGTTGTTTTCTACAAATCCATATTTATAGGCTTCTATTTCTGTGTACCTATTAGAAATGGCAATAAAAAAAATTTACATATTTTTTCAATTCATATTTCAATTCTAATAGAAAGCCCATTAGCGGGGAATTCGAAGTAATGAAATATTATCAGTTTATTTCTCTCAAAGTTTTTGCAATGTATGCATGTATTAAACGTGAACGATATGTTGTCATAGAAAAAGTATAGTATGCATCTCGCAACAAAATGGGCATCATTTTGTGCTCATTGCATAATATACTAGTTTAGATCTAGCAAAATGATCTGTCTTTTTTTATAATCATATTTTTTAATTACAAATTTTAATGATAATTGTAATTTAAATTAGCTTCAAATACATTTTTAATATTTTTTTTTGGAAATAATAATCATGTTAGTATAGTTTGTTCAGCCATCCTTTGCCGTTACGTCATACATTGTCCAGCTTGCTCTCTCATTCATGAAATGGATGAGACGGAATTATGACTTCATTAACGTATTTCTTATCTAAGGTCGACATAAATTTTATCTGTTACTTTTGACAATTCAGTTGTCATATTTTGAAAACAATTCTTAACATATGCCATTGATTATAATTTTGAGGTTAAGTGTAAAATAACATTCAAGAAATATAAGACATACGTAAAACAGCAGAATACGTCACCGATTATGACATAACGGCAAAGGATGGTTGAACAAACTATACGTGCAATATTCCAAAATGTAATTCATTCTGATCGGGACCGGATTTGAATTAAAAAAGTGCGGGCTCATTTCATACTTTTTTGATAAGGTTTGTTACTCGGGGTTTTATACATTTCTATTTCCCAAACTGGTGGGACTCTGCACACTATTGGGAAAAGTAGAATTCGATAGATGGCGCTCTGAAAAGTGAAATGTCAATGTCATCTGAGCAACGAGTAAAACAAATCAACTGCCGTATAAGCACTTTGATATTTAAGTGGTTTTATTTTGCTGTTTCAGTTATTTTCAGTGTGTGTTTTGTAAAACTTTTGCCTTTTCTTTGATTGTGCTTTAGTATTTTGTGTTGTTGACTTTTAATATTTTTATTTCTGGAGTAATAGGTATGGTTGATATTTGTGAAAAGTACAACAAGCGCTTAATTAACTGTTTAGTTTTAGGTCTGATTTCGTGTTTTTATTTTATTTTTGGTATAATAATTATATCTACAAAATTTGAAGGGAAGGTAAGTTTGTATTGAGTGAAAAGTACAACAAGCGTTCAATTAACTGTTTAGTTTTAGGTTTGATTTCGTGTTTTTATTTTATTTTTGATATAATTATATCTACAAAAGTTGCAGGGAAGGTAGGTTTGTATTGAGTAACATTTTAAATCTTTAATACCGACTAACTTTCTCTTTGATCTGCAATGAAAACAAAAAACAGTATAACATAACCTCTTCCATAATATCTCTAATTATATAAGAATATTACTTCAGAATTGATGACAGTTGAGTTAAATAGAAAAACACAGTTTTAAACTTGTCAATGACACATAATTAAACAAATAAAGTACGAATTTACGGTAATTACGTTGACTTGCATATAATACAAAAGCAATGCAAAACGAATTATTTTACTCGTTGCGACAGTTACAATTTTTTCCGCCAGAGGTCTCATTGAATTCTACTCCGCCCAATAGAATTCTACTATTGACTCTATTCTACACGAATTGTCGACAAAAGTGATAGTTATCGTTTTCTACATGTGAATGTTCATGTGAAGACGTGTCGTTTTCTACGATTACGAGATATCTATAATTTTATAGGTTATATTTTTAAATTTATGACATTTGACACAAAAGATACAATAAAAATAGCAAAACGGGTCGCAATCGGCTTTGACACCAGAAACATAAAAATTATTATGCGGTTACCCACGTCGAAAAAATAAACTATCACAAAAAATGTAGCATGGCCACAATGAGAACTATGAAATGCTTACATAAAAATTACAAATCGATGGTGATGTCAGAAATAAAAGAAGAGTTGTCGACAGGTAGCAGAGTGAGATTTTTGACTGCTGTCGGCGTCGACTGGAATAATAATTATCTACTGTAGAAAGCGACTGGTGCAGAGTCCAAGCACATTTTTTCTGAAGAAGTTTTTGAATAACTTGTAAGAAATTTTTGTTCGCTAAGCCTCAATGACAACGAACATTATTCGGCTGTTACATAATCGCGAATTTTTCCTTTTTGATTGTCAATGTATCGTATCTGAATGGAGATAAAAAAGGTTATTTCTGGTTTTGTATAACGAGTGGATATCAACAAACTACGATAACATTGTTTGATGTCTTGATTTGATTTGGACTCTCTCAAAGCTCTTTACTATTTTAAGAATATCCTTGGAAAACTAAACTAATAAAACTTCCGGCGCCTGAAGTTTCTTCTAAACTTGTATACAAGGACGTTAATCAAATTACATGTAGTTGAGTAAGTAGTCCGACTTTTATAAATAGAATTAGAGTTTATATATCTTCATTTTGCCATGCTTAACGGCTCTTCAACGTAATACAACTTCAGGTAGACATTTAAATTATAGGGAAATGCCGCTAAGCGTTGACGTAAGAAAGTTTTTAGCAACAAAATATGTTGTAGATTTAAGAGTCCGAAAATTGCAAACGATGTTAAATAAATGGGAAGTTTCGGTTCAAGTTGCCAACTCAAAAAAATTCATGTTTTTTTATTCACCAAGCATAAAATAATAAAAAGCACTTTAAATGAAGACTTTTTGAAAAGTATTCATGAAACTAAACTCACTTTAAGGCAGTTGGAAAAGTTTTCATCAAAAAATAACCTAGCAAAGGGAATATTAAAAAACGATACTTAGAAAAATCCAACCAAGATAAGTCAATAGTTTGCTTAGATAAGACTACATTTTACAATTGAATTATAGTATTCGTACGAAATATATTTAAAAATATACTCGTATACTTAACAACCTTCAAGCTGTAATTTTAACTTTCAAAATAGTTTGAAACTTTATCTTTTACTATTATTATGGTTTGATAGCATCGAAACTCGGTTAATAAGTAAGTATTTCGTCTTATATGGTAGTTTAGTAAAAGTTTTGAAAATAAAATTTTATTATACATATAAAACGATTCGGGATAACTGTAATTCAAAGACCACGTGGATAATGAAAATAGAACTTCGTCAATGAAAATATGATTTTGATTTGAGGAATAAAACATTTTATATTTTCAAGTAACAAAGAACCCCACACTGACATTTCAAACATGAAATTCGATAAGGTGTCTAGCCAATGTCTTAAAGCTTACGACTGTTTTTCTAGACACAGCTGTGGATTTCGGGCATCTTGGGAAACATATTTACCTCAAAATTAATATACCTATATAAATAATACAGTTATTTATTGTGGAAAAAATAGTTTTTATAATAATGTCACCAATACGCCATCCATCTTTAAGGGTTGCGTTCAGAAAACACAACTGTTGCAGAACCGTTGAGTGTAAGTTCTGTGAACGCACTTTGATTAGTGAGCGAAGCCATTTTCCTGAGTGGTTTCAAATTGCGCTCAGTGAGCAGTGAAATAAATAAGTATTACAACATGAGTGATGATTATAAATATGAACTGATTTATACGTACAATTATGTAGCATACAGCATAACAGATACGAAAAATGTTCACAAATGATTTAAAAATGTTTTGTATTTATTTATTTGATTATATGTGAGTATTCTACATATATAATCTGTGATTAAAGATTATCTATGATCTTTTATACTTCCCAAAAAATGATCGTTCAGAAGACATACGTCAACCATTCGTTACTTAGTGAACGCTCAATCAACAGTTGAGTTAGGTATATGTTATGTTTTCTGAACGCTACCATTATTGACGTGAAATCAGGTGCTCCAACAAAACTTTCAGCCAATCAGATATGACTTTTACAAATATCGATATATATCTAATTTGATTTAATTTGAAGAGTCGAGGCTCCGTTTACGGATATTTATAAATAATACGAACCTTTACATGACAAAATCGTCCGGAAATTTTTTTTCCCCAGTGGTAGAAAAATGTGAAATTTTTTGGGTTGGCAACTTGGACCGAAGTCCCCTATTATAGCTTCTTCTAGCAAACTGAGAAGTTGAATTTCTCTCAGTGGTTAATAATTTTTTCTATTAATAAGCTAGGTCAATAATGGACAAATTCAATTATTTCGAGAATCCATGGATAGTAGTTCAACAAAAACTTGTGCAACATAGTTTTGTATACCCAGGAGATTGTCTTTAACATATATTCTGCTTGAAATTACCTATCAAGATAAAATTATTTGAATAAAAATACCATTGGTTCAAAATTCGCGCTCAACCAAAAATGACTGATGACATAACGAGTATGCTCGTAATATATCGAAGACTGACAGTGTACTTGTCATTCATACGACAGGGTAAATGCTTCTCGTGGTGCGTTTGTGAATTTTTTTTTAAATTTTGGCCTTAAATTTGGCTAGGACATACTCTGTGTAAAAACTATTTTGTTTGGTTAATTTTTGTGGCTCATCAGTGACTTCCTCCCAAATTTCAACTAAATTTCTAGCCATGCCGTTTCCATGTCGCATTAGTCACTCCAAAAGAAAACATTAATTTTTATATTTCCCTTCCATTTTTGTCTTTAGATGTTCGGAATTTCCATTTTTCGATTGGAACTCATTATTTCTAACTGCAACAAATTATATTTTTATCTAATATATTGTTGGCTGAACATTTTTTTGGTCTGGCTGCTCTGGAGCCGACAAGCTACAGCTTCAAGGCAAGTTTTAGTCTAGGCAAAATTCCACCAACCATAGAGAAATATAATTTCTTTTGTCTATGCCACCCACCTTCAAGTCGTTCCTCTGCACTGGTCATATTTATTAACGACTTTGCGCCGCCGCAGAAGGGATCGGGTCCGATAAATGTCATTGATGAGCCTCGTCTGGCCTTGAAACTACAAGCACCTACAAAGCACCTATGCAGTTTTTTCTGGAGTCCTAGACAGACAGTCCTATTTGTTTTTCTTAAATGGTAATTTATTATTTACTCAACTGGGATCTCTAAAAATCTATTTTCTGAATCTTAAAATTTCCTTATATTTCACAATGGAAGCTCAAACATGTGTATACTTCTTAACAATATGTCTCGGAAAGTATTCAGAATTTATTGCCTCCCGCTTTTATTCAGATTTTATTATATTGCTTTCAGCTTGTTTTACATCGTACTTATCTCTTCCGTGTACTAACAATGGGTAGAAAATTCAATCCTGTCGCTATGAAAGGATTTTTATCAAATTTTCTTGTTAAATGAACTGAAATGAGGGACAACTCCAAAGGGAATACTGTATAAAATATATATATGTATCGAGCAACAGTATAGATTCTGGCTATGCAACCATACAGTCAAAGAGTCGGGAAATATTTTTTGAGCCCGCCGATAAGGTATAAAAGTTTGTTGCTGGGAAATTTTGTGAATAACATTTTTCATAAGCGAAATTGCCGAAAAGCAACAAACTTGAATAAAACCTTGAGAATATTTTGCCTACACAATTTTTCACGAGAAAAAGACGTGAAACAATAAAATTAGAGAACTTTTATTTAACAATGGAGGATGAAGGTTTACAGTACTGATAATTGAACGTTTGTGCATTATTCTTATCGTTATGATGTGATTGTAGAGCATGTAGTTGCGTTATGTTTGAACTCGAACTAGGAAAATTTACTTGATCAGGTGCTTTTTCTCTTGAGTTTTAAATTAATTCTAAATGATGTTCAGAATCCCACTGCAAATAAAGTATTGCAGAGTTGGCATGGGTATGTCTTGCTTGCTCACCAACAACTTTTTGCAAGACTAGAAATATTGGAAGAGCGATGTAAATAATTTAATCATTTAAATTTTCTGGTATTCACGCCAAATTTTTCTTCCGTCCTTTTTGACATGATGGTGATTCCAATAGACTGGTTTTTCACCAAATTCTTTTCTTGGGTCGTCAAAAAGCCTGTCACTCGTGATTTCTGGATTAGGTTTTCTGTTTTACAATAATTTTAAAAATAAACGAGTAGGAAAAAGATCTTACCAACCATTTCCCATTGGCCAAGGCTTTTGTATTCGATGCGTCCCATAAATTATACTTTTAGGAATAATTTTTTCCTACGATCACTACCCAAAGTAGACTTTTGCACAC
>CAJUYG010000782.1:98022-113342 GCA_910591675.1 Galerucella calmariensis
AGTTGGTTCTGTATGGCTTTCGCAGATCCTTTTTCTCCAAAGTTTCGGTTTCTTGTCTGTTGGTCTGTTGGTAGGTTATCTATGGGTGTATTCTTTGAACGGACGTACAAGTGTTGAGACTTTTAGCACTGCACTTCTTACTCGCACGCAAGTGTTAGTAGGAGTCAAAAATATCTTCCAAACCAACCCATGGATATCACAGCTGTATGACCATTTGACATTTTCAATAAACTGTCACATTTTGACGTTTGGAAAAGTGAAGTAAACAAAGAAAATCTGAAAGTTTCACGCAATTTTTATGATTGATGCAAATATATTGCTGACATATTAAATAAGACATAAACTAAAAATTAATAATTCCAAAATTCGAAGCATAAACTGTTATAATTCCCTTGAAAGATCAATGGCATTATATAAATTAATGTCAAGCTCCAACATAATCCATAGCTGAATGGAAAATGTTTATTTCCATTATTTTCTTGTAACTGAAGAATTTCAATTATTACAAAAGTTTCATTCGCTGTAAACATGAACAGAAATTTTCCATATTCTCGGAATTTTCCTCTATTCCAGAATAAATTACGATCCAGACAGTTCAAACAGCAGTTAACATTGAAATGACCAATATAAACCGACAAGAGTAATTCAATTTATACAAGGGAGAATCCGAATACTCATTCAAGTTTAGCTGGATATGGTATGGTTAGTTGTCGTTAATTGTGGCCAACATGTTATTACTGTGATTCTGGAATGACTATGGTGTTGGTTCCTTCGTGACAATTCCAATTTCACTCCAGCCTATACTCCACCATTCACGTTTCTGCCTTAACATGCACAGCAAAGGGCGGAATATTAAAAATGACTTCCATTGCTGCAGTTGGGCTGATTCTTATCGCTTCCGTTATGCACAGACAGACAGGCCTCTGAAGTTTTGATAGCTCCAGTTCGACTTTCTTTTGATCTTTTTTTGTCAACCAAAACTAAGGCTCCATAGGTAGCCATAGGTAGCCATAGGTACCACCACAGTCGTGTACAGTTAGTGTACGCAGGGCCGGATTTAAACTTATTGCCGCCCCTGGGCACTGAAGAAAATGCCGCCCCATCTAATCAATGAAATTTCACTAAAATTCATAATTCCAAATTTTGCTGCCCTGGGCACTAGCCCCGACTGCCGCTAGTGTAAATTTACCACTGAGTGTACGATCCGTGAATTTAGTCCCCACTAGAGCCATTTCCTTTTATTGGTTTTGTCATGAAGGTGTGAATTCCAGGCTTGTTTAGCATCCATAATTATACCCAGATACTTGACCTGGCTTAGAGAAAGTTGCACGTTGAAGGGGCTTAACAGTTTCAGTCTCTGAAGCTTCATTTTGATAGGATTGACTCTTAGGCATTCCCTTCTCCAGCATTTCTCCATGTTACATCAGGTCCGATGTAACGTTTGGATGTTTCCCAGTACAAGTATCATCAGATTTTCTGCATACCCCTGGGTGTATAGCCCCTTTCTGTTTATTCCTCCAGGAGTTCGTCTATGACGAGGTCCCATAGCAAAGGTGATAAGATTCCTTCCTGAGGGCATCCCTTCATGGAATCTCCAATAGCTATTTGTGTATTAAGAGCCCAAAATGATATATTGTCACGCGGCAATTTTTTGAAATCGACAATCAATTTGCGCTCGAATTATCTGTATCTGTAGAGTAGGGAGGGTGAGTGTGTAGGCTCACAGCACTTAGGCCACATGTGACCCATTGTACATCCTCCCGAGGAGTTGTCCTCCTAGGTCATTGTCCATCCTGTCCTTCTCAGGAAGGTGGACAGGTCACTGGGAGACATCTCCTTTATATCGGCAGGTGTAGGCCAAGACTCACCGAACACACACTCTCTTATTGACGATAACTCCGGACACTCGCATAAGACATGCCTGACAGTTTCATCTTCCTGTTCACACATCCTGCATAGAGGTGTGTCCACTAGCCCCATAGTATGGAGGTGTTTACTTAGTTGACAGTGACCAGTCAGAAATCCTACTGTTAAACGTAGGTTTTTCCTGGTCATCGCCAAATATTTCTTCGGCGCCAGCTTCCGAGGGTCGCCCAGGGTGATCCTGGCAAAACTGCATCCTTTGATTCCATCCCATCTCTTAAGGGATTGAGCATGGGTGTAACGTTTGGCTAGTTCCACAATTGTCAAAGTCGTTAGGCCATTGGTCCTGAAATTTTTAGTCCGGAGTTGACGCTGTAGATGTATGTATGTATGTATGTATGTATTTTGGGGTGACATTCACTGAGACCTAAAAGATCTATTGTGCCCCCTTACTTCTACTCAGTTTCTGAAGAGATTCTCAAAAACTAGTAGTTCCTTCTGTCTTATTTCCCGGAGGAATTTTAGGATATCTGCAGGCTTCAACTTGGGTAAATGTTCCTCTTCCATCCAGTAATCTTCTAGGTGCTGTGCTCTAGGACTCTGAAGTGCTGTGCAGTTGGAAAGTATGTGGATGGAGGTTTCTTCTTCCATTCCACAAAATCTGCTTTCTATTTCCTCCACTATTTTGAGCTTTTTCAGGTACCCATTCAGGCGACAATGTCCCGTTAGGATCCCTGTTAAAACTCTTAGCGCAGTTTTACTTTGACTTATTCATTCTTTTGATCGCAACAGGTTGTAGTCACCCAGAAGAGTCTTTGATTGTGTAAGTCCTACTGGATCTTTCCGATGGTCAGATCTTCTTTTTTTCTCGGCTTTACTTATTTCTTCCTATATTACATTGGGGCTGATTCCGAAAAAGGGTTCAGGCCCCCAGAAAGGTATTTCAGTCCCCCTCTTTGCTAGTTCATATGCTATTTCATTTCCTTTATCAATATTGAACTGGGCGCACTTTCTTATGGCGTGGATTTCCGCTTGAAAGATACTTGGGGCTTTTCCCTAGCTTTTAGAGTGTTTGGTTCCTGTCCCGAACACTCCTATCCCAGTTCCTTCTATTGCTTCTATTGCTGTGTACCATTGAATGGCATTCTTTCCAAGTCTGGTAATCGTATTTGGATCCCATTCCTATTTGTTGCTCATTTCCGTAACGAATTTTTTTGAAAAGTTATACTTTTTCATCATACCGTCTTGTGGCATGTCCCACGTTGTCTGATTTCTAAGTAGTGAGGAGGTGGTTTTTTTTAATGATTCCCTTTCTACTTAGTCTGTATGTTATTCTTTCTGCAACACTTTCCACCACTATATGTAGAAGGGTGAGGTTGAGAATCACTTCCATGGCTGCCGTTGGGCATGTTCTCATTGCTCCTGTAATGCATATACAGGCTAGTCTTTGAATTTTGGAAAGGTTTTCTCTCGTCGTCAATAGGCTAGTTCTACTACTCCACACAATGGCTCCATAAGTGATGATTGGTCTCACTATGGCAGTGTACATCCAGCTTAGGATTTTTGGGTTACAGCCCCAGTTTCTTCCTGCCAGATTCCTGCACACCATTAGAGCCATTTTTGCCTTGTATGTAATCTCCTTTTCGTGTTTGTTCCACAAGAATTCACTGTCTAGAGTTAAACCTAGATACTTGACTTCTTGTCTCCATTCAATCTCGTTCCCATCAAGTTTTATGGCTTTGAGGTTGAGTTTTCTTTTCTTAGTGAAGGCTATCAGGATGGTTTTAGTGGGGTTGATGCTAAGTCCCACTTGCCTACACTAGCTATTTGTATAGTTCTGACCCTTTTGTACAATATCACAAAGGGTTTTTTCGAATTTCTCCCTAGCTGTTATGACAATATCGTCGGCATATCCTTGGCAGGATATTCCGAGATTCGTCAAACCACACAGGAGTTCGTCAACCGTCAGACTCCTCATTAATGGAGATGCTACTCCTTCCTGTGGGCATCCTCTAGTAGTGCAGATGAAGACAATGTCTTTGCTCGTCCGCGTCTCTGCTATTCTTGTGGTGAGCAGTTCCGACATCCATTTGGATGTTGTGCTGTCTACACCTCTTCTGTTCAATGCTTTTCTGACTGCCTCATGTGGAGTATTGTCAAAAGCTCCTTCTATGTCCAAAAATGCACACACCACAGTTTCTTGGTTGTCTAGAGCACCTCGGATATCCTCCGTCAGTTGTACCAGTGCAATCTCCGTAGATCTTCCTGCCCGGTAAGCATGCTGATATGGATGGAGACGTAGTCACTTTAGGATTTCCGATACAAAAACTGGTGAAGTACTGAACACCGTTTGGGGCAGTAGCAACACCAACAAAAGAGGTGAGCAACTTTTAGAATATATCCTTAATAATAATAACCTTAATATCCACAATATATTTGTAATATCCCCACATTTGTAACAAGGGTAAGGCAAGAAGTTTTAGATGTCACACTGGCAACACAGGATCTAAAACATATAGTAAAAGATTGGAGAGTATCGGGTGAACCATCTCTCTCCGATCATAGTATCAAAACATTCAAGTTAGAACTAGGCATACCCGAGGTAAGCCTCAGGAGAATACCAAGAAAAACAGATTGGGACAACTATAACGCCTGTCTGAAAAGAAATCTAGCACATATCCAGAGAAAAGGAAGAGCTAAGCACCATATCGACCTGGAAAATGAACTGGAGGATCTGAACAGGGCAATAATCGAGCTGCCCTCTTCAAAAACAAGGAAGCAACAAAGATGCACCCTGGTGGAACAAACAGAAGAAGAAGAAGAAGAAACCTCCATCCACATACTTTCCAACTGCACAGCATTTCAGAATCCTAGAGCACAGCACCTAGAAGATTACTGGATAGAAGAGGAACATTTGCCTATGTTGAAGCCTGCAGACATCCTAAAATTCCTCCGGGAAATAGGACTAAAGAAACTACTAGTTTCTGAGACCTTCCTCAAAAACTGAGTAGAAGTAAGAGGGCACAATAGATCTTTCAGGTCTCAGTGAATGTCACCCCAAAACACACACATACATTCACAGAGGAATTTGAATAATTCTTCTTTGGTCAAAGCTCTTGATTTTTCTGGTGTGTATCCCACAGATTGGCGTTTTAGGTATGCGATTAACTTCGTATATTGGCTTATGTGAATATTGTTTCTTGCAGATAATACAGATCATAATACAAATCATAGCATTGAGAACACCGACCAAACTGGAGCAGAGTTCATAGGTCGATTGTAGAAGAATAAGGTTGTCGTGGCTGTCCTGTTGAAAAGCATGGTTTTCATCCACAGACATGTCTTCTGTTCAGCGCTTGGCAACAGTAACTTTCATAGAGTTAGAGAAGGTAGAACTAATAATCAGTTTATCCTTTTATCAAACATTACCATTCCTTCAAGCAGAGAAAAATTTGTAATTTCTCTCTCTATTCATTTTAGTCCTCAAACTGATAAATCTTCTTCCAGTTTTTTGATCTCAAATTCAAGAAAAATATGTAGCATAAAAAATTACGTATTCTTCGAATTTAAAAATTTCCCATGATAATATAAAAAATCTCCTACCAAACCAACGGCAAAGGATAACACGCACTTCATACGTCGTGTCACTCAAAAACTTAATATTATCCTTTTTGTAATAACGTGTCGCAAATCTTAATGCGTTCGCTTTTGAAAAAATCATTCAAATTCGATATTCTGTCTAATTTTATCTTTCCACGAGGACCAATTTCGTAAACATTTGCTGTTTTGAGTGGGCCAAGGAGAATCCAGCACAGTAAACAGTAACAGATCCGTAGTAGGTAAAATTTAGATACTAAAATTTATTTTGTAAAACAAAAATTCCTAAATTTTTCAAAAACAAATTTAATTTTTATTTATTAATTGGAATTGAACAAATTAAGGGTGGCCCACTGTATACGCTTGGATTTGCTACACATCTAATTGGCAGATGTTATCAAAAAATATGTAGTTTAAAAATATTTTGTACTCTACAGGGTATCTGTAAAACAGTGGAAGCATCAAAGCTACATTTTTTAGTATATTGTATCTTCATATGCGTTTTTGGTCTGGTGGACAAAGACGACACAAAAGAATGCAATGACGAGACTAGGCAAGGTGCAAAGACTTGCATGTCTCAGCATTGCAGGATGCATGAGAAGCACGCCAACGGCAGCACTAGAAGCCTTATTCGACCTTCCTCCACTACACCTCGTGATAATGGGGGAAGCAAGGATGGGACTATTTAGGCAGCAAGATAATCTGAGCAACAAAATAGTTAGATCTGTTAAAGACATCATAAGTAAAGCCATTTTAGATATGAAAACAGACTATATGGCCACTAAACTTCTCCCATGCCCTAAATATGAGGTAGAAATACCTCACAGAAAGGACTGGCAAGACCCAAGCAGACTGAAATTTCCCCGAGGAGAGACCTGGTACACAGACGGATCACAGACAGGGGAAGGAACAGGAGCAGGAGTGTACAGTGAAAAGAGAAACACAAAAGGCTCTTTCTCACTAGGCAAACATACCTCTGTATTTCAGGCAGAGATCTATGCCATCCTAGATTGTGTCAGAATTAACAAATATAGGACTGACACTCATAGGATAAACATACTAACTGATAGCCAGGCAGTCCTTGCGGCTTTAAATAGCCGCAAGGTAACATCCAGACTAGTAGAAGAATGTCAGAAAGAACTAAATGAACTAGCAGACCACATTAAAGTAAGATTGGTGTGGGTGCCGGGACATAATGGTATTTCTGGAAATGAACAAGCTGATGAACTCGCAAAAAGAGGTTCAGCAACAGCATATGTTGGACCAGAACCAGCTCTTGGGACCACAAAAAAGGTAGTCCGAGCGCAAATACAAAAATGGGTACAAAGCCAACATAGACTTCATTGGAGGAACACTCCGAAACAGGTACACAGCAAAACCTTCATAGGTGACACATGTGCAAAACGGGCCAAAGAACTACTGAATATCAGCAGGAATAAGCTAAGAATCATTACAGGTTATCTAACGGGTCATACCCCGTTAAAAGATCACCTGCATAAAATAGGGTTATATAACGGGGACCTCAGCTGCAGACTATGTGGCATGGAGATCGAGACCGTGACCCATATCTTGTCTGACTGTGAGGCACTGCACTCGAGGAGACGGGCAATCTTCGGAGAGGCCAATGTGCCACCTGAAGTATATGGCACACATCCAATGGACCTATACCGTCTACTCGAAGGTACGGGGATAACTGGATGGGTGGACTAAATATGGAAGCAGAGTACAATAAGCCAATAGGCTGCAGTGCTCCCGGCATCTGAACGGCTCCCAAAATGGAAAAAAAAAATCTTCTTGAAAATCTAACTTAGAATCTTTAATATTGTTTGCTTACAACAATGAACCGGCTTTAACCTAACCCTAACCTGTTTCTGATGACGCATGTATTATTCCCCAGTTTTTCTTTCCTTCGTCTTTTAAGCAAGATGATTGAATAACTGACCATCGGACTACCTCAGTCAGTATCACTACAGTTCCTTTCATGAAATATCAAATTAGCACCCGGCTGATGCATATATCTTCAATAATGATTTCTAAATAATTACAACAAGTAGGGAAGACTGAAAAAAGATGTACCCATACAGGATGTGGTAGCCTGCTACACGAACATTCCTAAAACCGAATAGTCCTGTTCTAGATCCTTTTGGATATACGCCTTTGTTAAATAGGTAAAGTGCGTCATCGATTGTTAATGTCCTTCTAACACACTTCTAACAACGCTGGAAGAAATGGAAAAAAGAAGCAGGTCTGTGAATAATTCTAATCAAAATATCACAATAATGAACCGTTTAAATATATTACAAACGTTAACCCTAATCTTGGACTTGAGAAATTTGATTATTTGATGTTTAGATCACGCGCAAGCGCGACCTATCAATCGGGAGAAATTACATCTTTCAAAATAGGATACAGACGTATCTTTCGTAGCGGCAATGTGTCTTACGTCTTTTTCTAATGTCCCACTGACAGTTCTCGTCTGGTCTGTACTTTGTTTGTTAACGGTCAATTATTATTAATAAAAGTGAATACTTATTAATCTAATTGCTATATTTATTTAAATGATACAAATAGATACACGGAAAAACATCATCGATTTGAAAGTTCTCAAGTATTTTCAGTAGAAAAAGAAGCTGGTAATTATTAATTTCATAGTCATTTCGAATTTGGCTAAATACGATCCTGATGATTGTATTCATCTAATTTAAGGTTAGCTATATGTCAAAATAGCAAATGAAATAAACGATATACCCAAAACCCGGATATACCTCACAAAAGATGACGCACACCAATAAAGCTATTGAATGCACTTTACATTTTTAATTGGTGGTCTGTGAGTATGAGAAACAATTGCTTTGGTTAGTATCATAAAATACTTCAACCTAGAATTGTAACTGGGATTGAAGAGAATGTTTTTATGTTACGATGCGGCCAAACTGCAGAGTGTACTGATAATCAACAATCGTAATGTCAAGATTTCATAATGGAAGGAAAAATAAACAAACCACGTGAAAAACTTTATTAAGACACTATAGAAATGAGTATAGGTATAATCATAGGTGACCCTCCTTGTTGAATTGTTAAGAACTAGATGCCAGACCACATGGATGAAAAAATAACACAAAATACTTATTTTTTAGGAATGAAAATAGCAGAATATTGGGAAATAATCTAGTTAGGTAGTATGTTGTGTGTTATGTATAGGTATATGTGTTAAAAATGTTGTTATTATCACTAAATAAATATTTAATTCCCCAAAGTCTTTTTATTTAAAGTATTCGACGTTCACCATATAGACACACACATTATATATTGCAAACTTTACCTTCTACAAAAATGTTGCATTATGTTGCTTTAACTCTTACTCTGCTGCACAAGTTTTTTAGAAATAACTTGACTTTTTACCAGAAGAACATAAAATGCAGCTTTTATGAAAACATATAAATTATAACTGATAGTATTTCACCAAATCTTGCATCAACAAGAGTTTGCCAAATATTCTTTTATGTTCAGCTCTGATACAAGATTTGGCGAAATATTATCAGTTACAATTTATATATTTTTATAAGCAGCTGAATTTTGTGTTCTTTAGGTGAACCCTCGATTTATTTTTTAAAAAGATTAAATTCTCCATCAACTTGATATTTAAAGTTCCCGCTGAATTTTATGGTTCCTGGGGCCAAACTTCAGATGGCAGTTAAAACAGTAGTCACTGCTGACAACATAGGAATTACAATTCTAGGTTGAAGTATTTTATGGTTAGTATAAAAATGACGGCGATTCACCACTGTGTGGAAGAAATTAAAAGGCAGAAGAAAACATATCGTTCAATTTCCATCTTCGCCCTAAACACACTGGGTGAGCGTAGCAATGTTACGGTAGCCTGGGTACCGGGGCAACGAAAAAGCGGATGAAATTGCCAAACAAGGCTCATCAATGCCATTCGTTGGGCCGGAACCCTTCTGCGGCGTTGCAAAAACCGTAACAAGATTGGAAACAAAGAAGTGGGTCTCCCACAAATCTCGGAAATGGTGGAGGAACTCACCAGGACAGAGGCAAGCGAAACAGTTCATAGTAAAACATCGCCAAAATGTACAGCAGATCTGATGGCCAAAGATAGGAAAACTGTCAAAGCTGTAGTGGGCCTTCTAACGGGGCATTGTGAGCTCGATAGGCACTCAAAGCTGATGGGATTGACAAACGAAGATATGTGCAGGTTTTGTCACCTAGAAGAAGAAACGTCAGAACACATTCTATATCAGTGGCAGATGTGCGGTTTTTGCATTAGGCGAAGAAAAGCAATTGGCAGAGAGCTATATGAAAGGTTCAGTCTCCACACTAATGGATTTTTTTCAAAGAGTCAGGCCGGAAAATGTAATCTAGAGTTTAGAGGATCACAATAGATCTGAAAAGGTCGCAGTAGAATAGGTCACCTCATAAAATCTAACTATCTAAACCTCTATCTAGTATGAAAATACTAATACTATACAGGGTGTTCCAATGGAAATGGCCCATTGAAAGTTCTTAGAAAACTATGAATATTAAAATAAGAAGTGGTCTGGTGAGACTATTAGAAGGTCTAATTATTGAAGAATCAGACTTACTAAATCAACAGGCCACGTCGCATTAAATAAAATGCACATACTCAGAAACATTCTCAATCATAACCAATGATTAAAAAATAAATTAATGGTAAAAGGAACTTTTGAAAAACGAGATTTTATTTTAATTGTCCTGCGAAGAAGAAAATAAACTTCAAATAAAATCAAACCAATTGATTTAGTGCATTTATTACCTACACAATTTTACGAGATTTATAGCCTGCTGATGGTAATATCTTACCGAAACTAGTAGCAGTCATTTGATTGTTCCTATTTGGGACAGATATAGACAGGTATATGTGAGTTTTATTGAAACCTTTGGCTTGGATTCTAACCACTATAAGGAAACTAAACACGTAAGGAAACCACCATTTATTTCTGATACCTACTCAAGGAAAATAACGAAACCACCATTTATCTCTAACTCATGGAGCTACACATTTTATTTATATACAGGGTGTTTCTTAAGTAATATAAAATAGTATATGGGGCGCTTCGTTACTCAATTTTAAGACGAAAAGTTCATATAAACATGTGTGATAGGTGTTGTCGTTTATGAGATACAGGATGTTGTACGTGAAATTAATTTTTCTTGGTGACGCTACTGATTTATATTTTACATAAAGAAAAAATAATACATTTCAGAGCAAATGTTCAAAATGTCCACCTCCAGCTAAAATGCAAGCATCCGCTCGATGTCTAATGGATTGTCGAATACGTTCGAAGATACCAGGATTGTTACGAATAACATTACAGCCGTCTATGATACGATTTTGAGGATCTTGTACGTTTAATATCAGTGTTGTGTAAACAAGCGATTTCAAATTTCCCCACACACAAAAATCCAGAGGATTGTGTCCAGGTGATCTAGGGGGCCACGGGTGTGGAGATCCTCGTCCGATCCAATGGTTTGAAAAAACATTATTTAAAAACTCGCGTACAATCACTGAAAAATGTGGAGGAGCTCCGTCATGCATGAACCACATGCGCCTTCTAATAATAATAGGTACATCTTCCAAAAGAAGTGGAAGTTCATTTTCTAGAAAATGTTGGTATGTCTCACCGGTTAACCGTACAGAAAGGAAAAATGGTCCAATTAAATAATCATCGATGATGCCAAGCCAAACATTGACCGAACACAGAGTCAATCAAATAAAAATGTACGATTTTTGCGTTGGTTTTCAAATTTGACACTTGTCAACGTTGCTACAAAGGCCACTTAGAATAAGCATGTTTTTGCGTATTACTTAATTTCACGTACAATCAGAACTGACTTATTACAATAAATTCAACACCCTGTATCTCATAAACGACAACACCTATCACACATGTTTATATGAACTTTTCGTCTTAAAATTGAGTAACGAAGCGCACCATATAATATTTTAGATTACTTAAGAAACACCCTGTATTCAAAGCTCCAAACGACTTTAATATTAATCCAGAAGAAATTGTGGAAATATTAAATTCAACTACGGCTAGATTTTGTATGTAACCTCTTTTGGACTTATTTGTAGTTATTATGTTTACCCAGCTTCACTAAAGCCTCTGGAGATTTTTGTGTTTCCCAGTTTTACCACTCACCCTTCCTGTATAATTTTATCTTCATGCCACACACTCTTTCTCTATCTAGATTTTCAATTTATCCGCCCAACAGTCAGGAGAAATTCATTCAGATCCAATATTTCCGTAGGCGACTTTTTTTTGAAAAGCTCTGCCTGCTTTACAAGCGTCCGAGACAGAATTTTAATTGTAATATTTATCGATAAATTGCGTTGTGGTTAATTAATGAAAAAAAAATTGTTTCAGCTAATAAACATGAATTTAAAGACTAGAATGCTATTCTACATACAGAGAAAGTCTGTAATTTGGAATAAATCTAATAAAAAATGATATTTTTTATTGCTCGAAATCCTTGATAGGGTTTTTAAAGTTGTACATAACTGCCAAATATCAGTTCTTTTCTATAATTAATTCATGGCCGTTTGCACCAATAGAAGCATAAGCTTAGAATAGCTATGAAAAGTTTAAAATTTAGTCGCTTAGTTAATCAGTTGCACCAATCTTTTTGCTCTGCTTCTTAGCTAAGTGTTTAATACATTTATCAACCTCGCTGTTTAAGTTGAGTTTTATTGGAACTTTAGTTCTTTACGTCAGGTTATGTTTGAGCGACCAGGGGTCGCGATGCAAAAGATCTGACCGTTACGCGTTACGTTACGCTACGTTATGTTACGTTGCTTCGTTATGTGCCTTGCTTTCGTGCTTGTGCTTTCTCCTTAGTCTCTCACTCGCTTACGAAGCAGTGATTCATATGCTCCGGCCGGGATTCGAACACAGGCCACCCGCGTGGAATGCGAGCATTCTACCACTGAACCACCGATGCTATATTAAAATTCTATGCAAAGCTGGTATTCGCAGTGCTGGTGATCTACTTGAATTTGTTCGGATAAATTTTTACTTTTATTTCCATAATTTTTTTGCGCGATTAAGAGGTCTAGCACATTTACTTTTCGAAATACAGGGTGTTGAAATTTTGGAAACTTGAATGTTTTAATTCGATAACTTTAAAATGGATGGATAAATTGATTTGACATTTGGCAGGTTGTTTTTAAATGTAAAAGGGCATATTTTGAAAGAAATAGTAGTTTGTGCAACTAGTGTGGATATGATGGCCATATCGCACGAGGATGAAGTACGACGCCGTATGCGCCGTAGGCGGAGTGCTCAATCGTTCAAGTGCGATATGGACAATCCACACGAGTCGAGCAGCATATTTTTTCTACGACCCACTTAAGAAAAAATCTAGAAAATAAAAATTTCTATAAACTGTAATATAACTTCAAATGAAACATTTTACAATTCAATTTTATGTTTCCACTAATTTTGTGGTAAACGTACAGTTCTTGAATGTCCAATTTGTATAATGCTACGGTTTCATTTTTTAAATATACGATGCTGTTATAAGTAGATGTTGCCAGTCGGACTCCCTCATGAAGGGTACCGTACCATTATCTATAATAATGAATATTCTGCTAAATATTTCAAACGTCTACCTGTTGTCGTTATTAATATCAAGCAGAATAATTATTTGAAAATAAAATTAACTTAAAAAAAACGTCTTCACGGGGAATCGAACCCGGGTCTACCGCGTGAGAGTCTGGTTTGCTTACTACTCGGCCACCGAGGTTTTGCAAATTGTTTATCTATAACGTCAAATGTATTACATACTTTTTGCTTAAAAGGAACTAAAGTTCCTACCGTGTGTCCCGCGACACGTTCTCCCTTTTTTATTTCTCTATGGTTTCTAGTGACTTTTCGTTTTTGTGGTTTGAAATAACGTATTAAAAGCTGTTAAATTCAATTTTTTGAAAATCAAATGATTTTATTCTTGTTCTTTAAATAATAAAATAATTTATAATGGAAAACACAGTAAAAAATAAGAAAATCAGATCGGCAAATTATACAGTTCGGGAAAAAGAATTGCTAATATCCTTAGCTGCAAAATACAAAGAGGTTATTGAAAATAAGAAAACTGATGGCCTGTGTGGGCTACAAATTGTCCGGATGCTCCAAAGAATCTTCTAGCATTTCTACGAGTTGTAAAACAGTTGGCTTAGTCAAGCGAAATCTTTGGATAAGTACCTCCTACTCACTATATGTTCAAGAAAGCACATAAAATGCATCTTTACAAATTTTTGGAGGATGATCCTGCAGTTTGGTGAACAAATTATGGATTAACTATACACCAACAACATTCTAGTAGAGAACATTATGTTTTTTTATGAATCTACGTTTATGTTACATATAGTAATGTAAATGAGGTGAGGTCGTACTTAACGACCAGAAAAAGTGAATGTTTTGGCAGGGAATGTAGGAAATCAAGTTAATGTACAATATTCCTTGACGAAACCCTCAACGGAGTACGATATTTGGGATTAAGCGTATATGATTTCACAAAACTATGTTAACCAAAACCCCTTATTACCTATCGAAAAAAATTAAAAAGAGATCAGAAGTACATAATGTAAATGTGAGATTTAAAAATAAAATTAGTATGCCGAAACATAAAACCACGTTATTTCGATCTAGCTTCTCATATAACATCGCTAATATGTACAACATGATCCCCGAAGTCTACAAAACGGTACCCATTTCTCGATTTAAAGTTAATCTTAAGAAGCATAACATGGAAATTCTAAGTCTAAACAGATAAAACTGGCCTTATTAATTTTAATATTTACAAAATTAGGTTACTTTACTTTTGTTCATGCTAATGTCTCTAACAGAGAGATCCGGTTTCAACAAGATTTTACGCCTCCCCATTTCTCATGAGTATATCGATGCTGTATTTCCAGGAAGATGGATGGGTAGAAGGAAACCTATTGAATGACCACCGAGATTCCCAGAATCTACCCTTTGGACTACTTTTTATGGGGGTAATTGAAAAGCAAAGTTTTTAAGACCAGACCGCAAATGTTGAGCAGCTAAAAGCACCTAAAAGAAATTACTGTAGATTAATTTGGTCATTTGAAATTTCGATCGAGTTTAGGATATTGTCAAATAGTGAATTTACATTATGAGCACTTGCTTAATTGAAATATTTAAGTTCATGTATTGATTATTGGAACGATTATCGCGCGTTGTGAAAGGGGGCTAGACGGATAAAATTCTTACGAAAAGTTGTCACGACACTTTTTGATATAGGAAGCTATGTAAGCTGTGCGGCGTCTCATGTTTCTCTGTCTGTATCTTTCTCTCTTATAGAAAGCAAGCCAGATATTTTCATTTCTATTTCGTATTGAACAGTGTGGTGTCGCGACGATTATTTTTGTTGAGTGTATACAGGTTTTTTGTGAATAATAAATAATAAAAAATAATAATAATAATAATAATAATAATGAATCCTGACTGTGTTTCTGCACAAGTTCCGGATATTGCTGATGGAGTTAGGTAAGTAGAGATTATATACAGATAATAATAATAAATGCTTTTGTATTTTTAGCAAGTACGCACTATAACCTCTCTTTATTATTGTGCTAACCAAGTCATACGCATTATAATCTCCACGTTTTGTGTGCTTAGCAAGTGTACGCGTCATAATTTTAATAAATTCAAGAACAAATCATATTTTAATATTACAATTTCAGAACGTATGTATTTAGCAAGCAGTGCGTGTTCTAACCTATACGCTGTTGTGTTTACGAAGTCGAGAGAGTATATATATATATATATATATATATATATATATATATATATATATAT
>CAJUYG010000782.1:113352-131127 GCA_910591675.1 Galerucella calmariensis
ATATATATATATATATATATATATATATATATATATATATATATATAGAGGTAAGGATTGTGGGGATGTGGCAAATAATTCCTTCACAAGTATATATATATATATATATATATACACTCTGTTGTGTTTACAAAGTCCCGCGCATCTTTGACGTGTATGAAAGAATAGACTGACAGAGTACATATATATGTATATATATATATATATATATATATATAAATGTTTCGGTGTGTGTATGTATATGTACAATTTCTTCACTAATTAATCGAAAGGAACTTCGTTCCATCCGGGTGTCCCTTGACACCTCTCAAGTGTTTATTTATTTTTCATAACTTTGTTATTTTTTGTTATCTTGTGATTGGTGAGAAATAAAAGTTTCATATTTGGCACTTGTGTGCTACTTTACTTTAATAGCGATCAAAATGACTCTCTAAATTAAGACACCCTTTATACATTATTGTTATATGTGAAAAATCTCGATTGGAAATATCAATCGAAGGATCCGAATATTTAAAAAAAAATATTAATTGTACTCAGGGACGTATATAAGGGGGGGGGGGGGTTTGGAGGTTTAAACCCTACCCATAGAAAATACAATAAAGGCACAATAATTTTTTATTAGCATACTGCCACAATATAAGTATTCATCGGGATGTGACAATAGAAATTGATTCCTCAACAATTGTGAATAATTTAGCTGAAGAGGTTAAATTTACTTTTGTGAGATTGATTTTCTGTTTTAATAAAAGCTTCAATTTTCAATCATCTATCACTTTTTAAAATAGGTGCTCCCAAATTAATATACATAATATAATTAATATATCTCGGCTGGTATGGGAATGCGGCGAAGAACTTAAAAGACTGGCGACTCGGAACAGTTTAACACTGGATGGGTTCCAAAGGTCACAAAGGAATCGCTGGCAATGAAAAAGCTGACGAACTTGCAAGAGCAGGATCGTCAACACTGATGAACGGATCCGAACCATCTGTTCCAGATGCTCCACAAGGTCAGGGTTAAAAGGGTGGGAAAAAGAACAATTCATAAAACTCTGGAAGAATACGCCCAGGCAAACACATGGGAAGAAATTTATGAAAGAACCATCAGAAAAAGTAGCAAATGAGCTGCTCTCAATGAGCAGGAACAAACTACGCACCATAACAGGGCTTCTTACGGGACACTTACCCAAATGGAGAACCTGAACAAAATAGGGCTGTATAACGGAGACCTCACATGCAGGATATGCGAAAAGGACACTGAAACAGTTCTGCACATATCATGCATCTGTGAGACGCTGGACCACAGGAGGCAAAAACTAAATGGAAGACCCCAAATGGCTCCAGAAGACTTCTACAACTAACCAGTAAAGAACCTGTATGAGCTAATACAGGGAACGGATTGGCTGAATAGGCTGTAGTCAGAATGTTAGGAGAATCCACAATAAGCCCAAGAGGCTGAGGTGGAGCCGGCGAAGGGACGGGTCCTTTAAAAAATATATATACATGGTTATAACCATTTCAGCAGAACTGGGCAAAACGAAAAATGATGTTTAAAAATACTTTTAGATGTAGCCAAGTCAAACAAATAATTAAAAAAAAAACTTTACATTATTTCTTGAACTTGCTTGCTTTAGATCGTGGCACTCGATTTTTTTTGCCTTAGGCGGCGGCTTCAATAAAGCTTTCCTCTTCTAAACCTATCAGATGAAAAAAACCAAAACCCTCCCCATGTAAAAGTCATGGCTACGTGACTGATTGTACTAATTGTATTTATTCAGCTTCTCTATAAAAGTGCTAGAAGGCGTATAGCAAACGCTCTGCACTTCCTATCCTAGCGGTCCTGAAAACAAGAATTAAAAAGAGCTACGCATTAATCTGATTTCTTTTTTTTCACATTTTGGTTGAAAGCAGTAGTAGCAGTTGAAGAAAATTAAATTTTAAGTTACTGGAAAGAAGATTTTTGGTAGCAATATAGGACAAATTATTATTATTTCTGTATTTCTGTGATCTACCATTAATGGTCTATGTCTATATTTTTGAAAATCGGTTCAGGCATATGGAAGTTAGTTTATCTACCGAAAAAGCATATTAGTACAATTTTAGCTAGAGCAATTTTCATTTGCAACAAGCTCAAATGCACTGTTATATAATTTTTTATAAGTCCGACCCTGTACATTATTTTTGCTTCCAAATTTACAGTCATGTTGAGGACATGTTGGGTTATTAGCCCTGCAAAAAGAAAATAAACCGCCCAAAAAACAAAAAAAATATTTTCAATTAAAAAATGTACTCTTTTATTTCGGCCCACAGTGTATACTAAGAACAGCAGTATTTCAAGTTGATATTTCTTACCAACCTTAATTGGGAAATATTTTGTTCGCGCCACCTAGCGAAAAACTATGGACTGAAAAATATTTTTAATTGTTCTTTTAGGGCTGATTATCTTATTAGACTTTTTTCCCCCAATTTATAGGACACAGTTTCCGAGATACGGCCGGTCTCAATCTTTAATGAATCACCCTGTATATAGAACAAACCAACAAAAACTGAAAGGGCTGCTTATCGTTGGTTTGTTTTTTAGACGTATGTAAATGTTTAAAAATCTGTTCCAACTGACTTCATACAAACTATACATAAATAAAGATTCTTCAAAGACAAGTTCTACCATATCTATTTCAAACTGCAGTTCTTGTACTTTTATTTCTATACTAGTTGTTAATTGTAACCAAATACTTATTATATATACAAAAAAATACCATTTTCAACTATAATATCATAAATAAATATCATTTACATCTGCACAATACTATAAAAAAATTAAATCATTTGTCAATAATGTTCCGTAATATCATTGTCTAACAAACAAACAAAAATACTAAGAAAACATTTAATTTTTATCAATCCCCAGGTGTTATTTGCTAGGAATATAATTGAATAATGTATTTTAATATGTCCTGCACTTCAAATCTTGCTGTGACACATGTCTACCTAGCTCATAGGTGAAACTATAACCTTCCCCACAGCGACCGTCACTGCCCGAAGGCATCACAGGCTCCAGACAGTCGCGTCATCACCCTCCCGACCTCGCGAGTTCGAATTTTGGGGTGTGGGTCTCTCTGGCCCAGATTATTCTATTTTTAGCTTCGCCTCCTCCATCTGATGCCGACTTGTGTCCTCGTTTCAGCTGGAATATTGACCCCTAGGACAGGATGGCAAATATTCAGAGGTAGTTTTGTTTGTGTATGCCCCACTCTATCCCATTCTTATTCCCGATTGTATTGAAATTCGATTTGTGTCCATTTTCGTTTGAATTTAATATTGGAAAATAATAACAGTTCATATTATTACACTACTTTTAATTATATAGAAAAACATATTCTTTAAAATAGTCCCTTTACTCATAATAACAAAATTGTATCCATACCCCTCACAATATGAAAACTTGAGTTAAGAATACATAAATAAATATTGATATTCACAACCAAATAACATTTTATTTTAGCTGGTGGGACAATAATTTTATTTGGGTTGTCCTGTTGGAGTAATGTTTTATTGTGTGAGTGCACTATTTTGTTTAAATACTTCTTCTTATACAGGACGTTTCATTGGTTTTGAATTAAAATCTCGTTTTAAAGGTTAAAGTTGTCATGTAATCTAGAATGAAGATGAAAAAGAAGTGCTACATTCTAAATGTGAAAGTACCAAAATTATAGTAGCAAAACAAATCATTCATTCATTCATTCATAGGTTTGGGTTGGGCTCAACAGCCCAGGCACTTGAACTGAATTTTTGTACCATTATCCATGTTATCAACCTACTTCCCTTCCAGAAGCTTCGTGTCTTCTATATAAGCCAACACTTTATCTGGAGGAATCTTCAGTAGTTGTGATAGTTGTGTTATCTCCACTCCAAAGTGCTTCCGTTTGAGTCCATGTAAGTTCTCACAGAAGCCAGAGTATGTGAGTAGGTGTTTCATCGTAGAGTTCACATTTTCTGCACATAGGTTCACTAACTTTGCCCATCCTGTGCAGATGCTTCCTCAGGGTACAGTGTCCAGTCACCAGGTCGATAATTGTCTTCAAATTTCTTTTACTCAGTTTCAAGAGCCTGGACGAGAGTTCCTGGTCTAGCTTATTTAGTAGACTCTTAGTGTGGAGGTGTCCTTGTGTCAGCCTCCATTTGAGTTGGTGTTCCTTAACTAGCTAGTTCCCGACTTCCCCTCTTATGTAATCCTTTGTGATTCCAAAAAACTGTTCTGGACCTGTGAAGGCTCCAATAGAGCCTTCTTTAGCTAGCTGTTTTGCCATTTCATTCCCTTCAATTCCCTCATTATCCGGCACCCATATTAGAGGCACTTTGTTGTCTCTTGCCAGCATATTAAGGGATTCTTTACAGTTTTTCCACAGATTATAAAGAGAACAGATACGAATCCCGGTAAAACATCAAACGATTTTCAGCTCCGTCGTCAATGACCTTGGACCTTTAACTCGGTATGGCCGCGATGTTGCCAGTTTTTCTGAATTTCTTACCAAATTGCAGTGTTGACTCGGGGACAATAACAATTTCTAGTGCCGGATCTAGTTTTTCTGGAAGTTTCCACTAAATCTTTAAAACTGCACCATGAATCATAATCGAATATATATTTATGTATTTATTTGATACCTATATGTAGGGGAGAGTTGGACAAAACGGGATACCTAACGTTAATTGACCCAAAACTTTTAAACTAGAATATTGATATCTATTACCTTGTAACTGTAACTTCTTCATTGATCCCTTTTTATGTTTCAATATAGTTATTCCTGAATATCCTAAAAATTGCATAGAAAAAGTATAATTTAAAAAAAATGCAAAGTATCCCGTTTTGTCCATCTGGTCGGGTAAAATGGGATGGTGTTTGAAATGAATAAAAAATATATTAAAGTAAAATATTTTTATTGAACTCTCGTACAAAACACATTATTCTACCTTTATTTATAGTTGAAAAACAAATTACCAGTTTAACAACGACAAAAATCGCAGTAGTACGGCTCACCATCATCCTCCACCCCGGCGCAGGCTTCATGAGACCAACGTCTACAGTCCTCACACATTACCCAGCCATCCTCCTTCTTAGACTTGGAATATCATTCTGTGCAATAAATGCAAACTTCATCGTTATCCTCCTCATCTTCTGAACTGCTGTCCTTTTTCTTTCGTTCTTTCTTTTCATTTTTGGCTTAGTAACACATTTTTTATTATTTTTATTTTTTCCTTTTTTATTTGTAATTTTTTGATTTTCGTCTAAGTTTAGTCTGGGCTTCTTGATAGGTTTCTTCTCCACAGATGCTTCCAGTTCTTCTTTGTAAGGCGTTGAAGTTAGGACAGCAGTTTTTCCTCTCTTTTCATCATTTATATTAATTTTCCTTTCTGCATGAGGAAGCGGAACTAATTGTTGAGGAGTAACTTGAAATGCGTTTGAGCAGGAGGGGGTTGCATCATTTGCATAGAACTTGCTACAGGAAATATAAGGAAGATAATTAGATTTTTCTGGTGTGACAGGATCTGAAGGCAATGACGGTAATCTTGGAGAGAGGCCATCCTTTTCTGCATCATGCCTTGCTTGTTCTTCGCCTGCAACTTTTTTTTGTGATAATTGCCCTAAAACAAGCCTTTGTGGTACCGGTGATGGTGTACGAGGTGGAGGGAGCCTATTTTCTTCTACCGGAGCAATTACAAGATTGTTTATAGGTGTGTCTGTGGTTTCAGCTGGTGCAAACATCCAGTCTTCAAAAATTTCCGGATTGAGAGGTTGAATGCCTGTCTTTTTAAAACCATTCACAGCTGTTTGGATGCTAGCAGCCTTATTAAAATCTAAAGCGTTTTTGGTTGGACAAAACGGGATAGTATCCACTTTTACCCGACCCCTTGGTATCCCATTTTGCCCGACTGCACATTAAAATATGTTTTTCAAAAATTTCACAAAAAGAAAAACTGTTGCCATAGTCACAACTATCACAAAATACAGTAAATTATTTACAGAATCATATAAAATACTCACCGTAATTTATTTTTCTCATTTAAAGTAAAACATTCTTAACTAAACACCATCAAAACTAAATAGCATAATCTTAGTTTTTCTACTATCACATGTCACTCACCACAGATCAACAAATAATCGGAATAACCACTTGCTGCAGTTAAACAAATGTTATTTCTAGCAACTTAGACTACCAGCCGTCTGATGGCGTTGCATGTTTTCAATTTATGGCCGGTATCCCGGTTTTACCCTACTATCCCGTTTTGGCCAACTCTCCCCTACATTCTTATGATTTGTTATGAATAGTCATTACTCTTTGGAGATTAATTAATAAACACATTTTCAGATAACACAAATAATTACAAAAATCAAAAAAATTTTAAAGTTAAATGATTCTTAATTTATTTATTATCAAAGGGAATACAATATACACCTATGCAAGGGAGAATTTTGATAATAATTTGTAGCACCAAAGTTAATATCAAAAACTTTATAATTTCTTTTATCATAGGCCGAGATATTAAATTAAACACTCGCATCCCTTGGAAATCGAAAGAATTTTTCATTCCGAATAAAATTTATTTGGACAGTCTCTGTATGAACAATACACTCCGCCGTTATGTTTATCGTAAATTCGTAAATTGAAGGAAATATTATGCAAATTGACAACCCTGTTGACAAATTTCACGAAGGAGCCCGAACGGAGTCGACATAAGACGATGGGCATTTAAATGGGTATGTCCACCCATCTCTCTCTCTCTCTTTTTACTGTTCTCTGTCAAGCTTTCGTATCTGTTCTCTTTATAATCTGTGGTTTTTCCCCAGTTTAGACTTAGTTGTTGGATTGCTGATAGCTTTAAGCAGAGCCTGGATCTCAGTGAAAATTTTGATTTTTTGTCCGGTATATCCTCTTCTGATTTCATCAATGCAGGCTACACCAGCAATCGTCTTTGCTTGAAACACACTTCTGTATCGACCAAGGCTAAGAGACAGCTTCTTTCTAGGTCCACTTAAACCATGGTTTGTTTTGGATCGATCGGTGAACCAGATGATTTCTCCAGAATTACCTGGATGAATCACCTGTTCCCTGGGTGGGATGATGATATTCACTCGCTCAGTTAATATGTTCTTTGGTGTCATGCTATCAAATGGGCTCGTTTACTAAAATTTTTTATATCACTTTTAACTGTCGTAAAACAAAGTACTAAGAATAAAAATATGATTCTAAAAATTTCATGTCAATAAAATATGTGGTTCTCCTAATAAAACCAATTAAACAAGCATACCGTAGAGGGGCGAAGACTATGACTGTGACGTCACCGCATATGAAAGTTATTATGTATTGTGCTTCTGGCTGTAACGTGTCTCGCATAGATTTTATTTATTTTGTATTAGGTACTTCTTACAAAATGTTTGTGGTAATAAAATAAAATGTGTGGACCTACTTTTTAAAAAGCAGGCTCAATAAATGTCCAGAAGTGGACTTGCTCCAATGATTCTGGAGTTTTTTAAGAAAAAACACGAGCTTATTACATTATAATTTTATACTATGTGACACATCGTTTTTAGCTATTTTCGGGTCAGAAAAATTAAAAATGTCAATATTTTCATAAATACATGCTCTCTCAAATGATATACAGGGTAATTGCAGATGTTTTATTTTATTCCTGGTCTGGTGGACAAAGTTACGGAGATAACGGTTAATTAAAACTTTGAAGAGAGAAATAAATAAATGTATATTATTATCAGGAATAACACCCGAGCATAAAAAAACTCAAAATGCTACAAAGTTGTTTGTACTAGTACTAGTTCCAAATGTTTACATCAGATTCAAATGCACATGCACCTCACTGGTAAAAACGCGATATTTGTTAGAGCTGATCCGGACTTTGGATCAAATAAAAAATTTCTTTTAAAACATATAATATACGCCAGTTTTGTTGATGATTTACTGAAAAAGATTACCGGTTTTTCGGAAAAAAGCAGTATTTAATAAAATGTAATTTGTGAAAAGCTGACCCATTATTTTATTAGATAATTTTAACATTAATAACATCACAAGCTATGAGAACAATATTATCTACTTTTTTTAATAAATTTAGATTGATACAAGCGTGTGGTTTTCAATAACCCCCTCAATATGGATTCACAACGTATTTTATAAGACAATTTATAAAGATTGTGTACTTCTGACTAAAGAAAAGTGAAATCTTAAGAATACACAAAGTATGTAGACTTATCAGTAGTCTTTTCTGCCACTGCTTCTGTTTTTTTGCATCCTTATTAATAGAAATAAATGTTTTGTTAGATGTATTAATTTTAGTATTTTTACATTCTGGAACCGCGCAATATTTATAGCTTTTTTTACTCTGGTTCTGGTTCATTGTGTCGAATACTTCAAATTATTTCTAAAAGCTCTTATTTCAGATACAAAACACTGTTTAGGGTTTGCTAAAACGTATAATAAAAAATTATAAGCATATAAGCAAGCAAAATACTGTTACTAGCTAAGTAGTCATCTAACCGAAAACCGATCGGCGCGGTATCCGCTCTCTGAACGAGAGATTTCATATGCGATGACGTCACGCCTGAAATTCGGAGAGGAGCGCTTTTTGATGTTTATAATTTTTTTAGGCGACTGAGGAGTCTCGCTGACGTCTGATTTTTTGCACTGAGTCTCAAAATGATATACTCTTCTTGATGGTAAAATAAAAAAAATATGTAAATGAGCCCATTCTTGTAAACTATGTGTTATTCAGTTATTTCTTTGTGTTCTCGAACATTGTTCGAGGACCATAATTCTCCCGATTTCAGCCTAAGGCCACCGCCCTTACAAAATGTTCTAAAGGAGAAAGTCCAGCAAGGGCTTCCATTGATGCCGTCCCTGTGCTGTTCATTGCATCAGTAATACCAAGAAGGGCTTGCTTTGGATTTCAGTTAATATGTTCCCTGCTGAGGACACTTCTGCCCTCCTCCACCAGACTATTGTTCCATAGGTGATTGTTGGTCTTATCACAGTTATGTGAAGCCTGTGAACCGCCTCAGGTCGTTGTCCCCAGATTTAGCTCATTACTCTTCTGCATTGCCAGAAAAGCCTAGTCGCCCTGGTATAGCAATAGATGTGTCTTCCAATTCAGTTTAATCGAGGGTCACTCCCAGATATTCAACTTCCTTGGATATTTTTAGCATTTCTAAGGAGAACAAATCATATAAACACCAAAAATATGGCAGAAAGTATTGTTTAGCAGCTCAAGGGCGGAAAATTCATAACGCCGCGAATTTTCAAGTTTTTCACCATCTGTCACGGATTAAAAACTGACAATACCAAAGCCACTGAATAATCAATGACAGTCAATATCGGAGTAAGAGGGAAGTGCATACGCACGCCAATAGCCAAGTTAGCTGGTTGCGTAGCAACGGACCGATCGATAAATCTACACCAATACTACACCATTATTGATATATTGTTGATAATCAAAATTATGAATAATTTTCTAATTAAAATCAGTACCTACTTAGACCTTTAGCTTTTTCATAGTTAAGCGTGGCAATATCGAATGTTTTCAACCGCATTCCTTTCACAGCTACAGATAAGTTTGCCAAACTATTCATATGCATGTGACCCTCGTATAAATAAATACAGACACCCCACTATATTGTTCTCCAGCAAGAGGTTGATTGCTACTATCGATTGAAGCGATTCAATTATCATTGTAGTGATGGAATTGATGATTCTATTGTGACATTATCAGCGAGCAAACTTAATTTTCGATAACAATTAGATTACACCATGCATTACAGAAACTATGTGCAAACAATTAAATTTATAGCTTAATAATGAAATTATGTATTCAAGTATAATAGAAAAAAAACACCATTATAATTAATGTAATATAATTTTCAAGAGCAGCAAAGTGACAAACTTAAAACTTAACTTTCAACAAAAAATTTCTTGGCTACGAATTCCTATATCTCAAAGAGGGGCTTTACCAATCTGGGCTGGGCCGATACAAGCGGTCTTGGCACAACCTTAAAATTCGATCTAGTGTGGATTTGCTGATAAAAAATAAAATTCAAAACAGTATAAAGTAAATCGAGAGCAAGATACATTTCATGCTATATCCACAAAACAACGTCTGGGTTTTAAAAAAAGATTTTTATTTAACTACTACTTGATACACAACTTTTAATATAAAGTAATTCAGAATAAAATTGTAACTAGATTGCATTACCCTAATTTGATTTATGAGCTTTTTTATAAAAAGTCAGCTTTAATTTTTATAAAAATGCAATCTAGCTTCGTTTCCATGAAAATATTGAAAATAGAGAACTTGTTATTATCGTGCAACACGATATATCGGTATAACCGTTGAGTGATAAATATATTTTTCATCACTCAACGGTATAACTCAAACCAGAACAATTTTTGTTATACAGTGTGTAATAGCAAACAAAATAAATTCATTATTTCGGTTACTGCACATATTTATAAGAAATCCCAAAACACGTCAAATTTAAATTATTAATTGACATTCTTTAAGAGCCTTTCCCGAAGAATTCTGGAATTCTGTGCTTTCCTATGAGACAAAAAATTGACACATGATAGCCATCCAATACGTGTGTGGAGAGCAGCCCAGCTCGCCCATGCCCGCCCTAAATACACTTTAGAAGAGGCAGTGCTATTTTTTGGGCTTGGATGATGTCAAACGTCCGCACAGAGCTAATCCATGTTCATGGAAAAATGGTGATAGATATCTCTACCCAAGGTATGAGAAGATGAGAACTCTGAACTGAACGCGCGAAAGTATTGCCAACCAGAGAGACCCGTCACTTCGTAACGCAGTTAGTAGTTAATTGCAGATACATAAGCTGCGTTCGTTATTTGCGTCGCAGAGGCGACGGATTTGGGTCACGTGATCACAGATTAATCTGAGCATTTACCTACGCTACCTCTAGATGTAATAAACGAACGATTCAGACTAAAAAGATTGATCGGACACAAATAACGAACGCAGCTATTCACGATATACTTAGAGCCTCCGTACACGGATCGTTTGACATTCGATGTGGATGAGTCTCGAAGTCGAAACGTTTCTCCCTCCATTCCACTTCGTAGGTAATGTAACGTAGGACGCGTAGGTCCACCAACGGGTCGATTGTCGATTTGCGGTCGATAGGTAGTCGAATTGATTGCGTCTTGAGCGTCAGTCGAACCCTGCGAGCTGCTGAGAACGAGAAAGTTCGAGTGTGACGATAGTTTCGCTTGCAATATGGAGGTAAGTACTAGGATTTAATTAGAAAATGGAATTTCTCCAGTGATTGAATTACTTTTTCTTGTAACTTGTAACACCCTTTTGACATTCTATAGAATGCTAATAATTTTTTATCACTTTCCTGTAATTCTTTTGTAGCAACAAACAACCGACAATGAAAATTCCGCTCTATGTGCGGATGTATCCATAATCTCCGTTTCCTTTTTTTTATCCGATGGTACATATGAAAAATAACAGCGTCCTCTTCATCACTTGAACCACTCATTATAAAAAAGGACTGAACTTGTTGGAAGACATACGCGAACTGAGACAGATAAAAATCGCCCCGTGTACGGTTAACCTCCCATTGCATCGCATACTTCGTATGTGACGTTCATTCCGCTTCGACTTCGAGACGGATTCGCTTCGAGTGCAAGTCGACCCGTGTGCGGAGGCTCTTACTCACGGTATGTTCTTGCGCATGTAGCCGACAGCGTGTGACGTCATCTGGGAATCTCAATCGGTGATGTAAAATGCTAAATATATGGGAAATACTCTGTTTGTGTTTAATTTTCATGCATATTTCCACTTTATAAGTGACTATTTAAATGCGACATGATTTTTCAGACATAATATGAAATATTACTTTATTATCAGTAACTTAGTTATCTTTTTTTGTTAAGTACAATGATGCTGGGAGTTAACAATGTACAAAACGTGTAGAAATATGTAGGTAATATATATTTTTCACATTTTAAAAAGATTTGAAACAGAAATATTTATGGGAGGGCAAAATTAAAACACACCATTATATTATAAATATTTTATATTTCATATATCTACCATTATATTTTATTTATTATACAAGAATCCTTGACAGGTGTCACTGGGATACGAAACGAGCCAAAGGCGAGTTTCGTATGGTTAATGCGAGATTATTAATAACCATTACATATGAAACTTGCATATACTATTTTTTCTACGAAAAAGAAATTTGATTTGAAAAAAAAATATAAAAAAATGCACAAACCGGTTCTCGAACCATCCTACGGGACCACATTAAAATAATATAAAACGTATATAGGTATGTTACTGTTATACAAAATTACTAATAAATTATTGTAAACAAAAATTAATAAGTTCAAATATGACCATTACCTAAGTATTACCTATTACCTAAGTATTTTTGGTCTGGTGCTCGACATTCATTTTGGTCTTTTCTCGACATTCTACAGAAAATATTGGGTCTGCCTACTTTTCTGCCTACTTTCTCAGTTTCATAATGAAAACCAGTGTTATAATGAGTATCATTATGAAACTGAAAATTTAATTAATAATTTATAGTATATAGGAGCAGGAAATTTGAAATTTGTTAATTTTGACATATTCTTGTCCAGTTTTTTCAGGCAGTTTTGAAAACTAATTTTCCTATTAATTTCCCCTAATCGTTACAAAACAAAAATAGCCTTATATTATGAAACAGTATTAAATAACACTAATAACAGTAAATTGGTGGGTAATAAAATTCCAAATAAACGAATCAACTCAAGTAAAATTGAAATTAAAGCTAACAACACCTTGTATTGCATGAAAACAAAATGAATCGAAAGACTGGTGAGAGGTGGGTGTAGATTTCTGGTTCCCGCGTGACGTAACTGCGCGACTCGGACGCAATTTGGAGTAGAAATAAGCATACCTGAGTAAGTGAATCGTATAGTATGTACAAAAAGTACGAGGAGTAATAAACCCTAATTAAGTATGCAAAACCTTTACAGGGAGCACCATGAAATTTTTGATAAATCTCTTACTTTAAATTACATTTCTTCCGTAAATCTAAAAACCAGGTAGATCGACCCCGTATTTGTTTCAGTTGTAGCAAAGTTTAGGGTTTCTTCATTGTTAAAGGATTAGCAGATAAGCAATAACGCATTGTTTTGTATATCTGAAACCCACATCTTTCAAAAGTTTGCATAATGTCATTCTGGAGAATTTTGGATAGTCCGTATCTTCGCACTGATGTCATAATTTTGTCAAGTGTTGGAATTTCCTTTCGTAAGTAAAATCCATGGACTTTGTGACAATATTCAAAGTTTGAATTAATCTTCTTACAAAAAGAACAAAAATATATAAAATAATTATTGTTACAGATTGGTTTGTTTTCTATTATGAATAAACTGTGTTGCCTTTCTTTATCAAACTTACTAAAATTTATGTACCTCTATCACTTTTTTTTATTAAAATTAGTACATCCCGTTACCTCTGACCTAAATCGTATATTCTTTAGCATAGCTGCAACTCATTCGTTCAATACAAAATGTACCTTACGGTATACCCTCTTGAAATATATTTTGGTACGTCTATGAAATCTACTTAAATGAATGATTTATTACTCCTTGTCCTTTTTACATAGACTATAGATACATCCACATATTTCACAGCTGATATCCTAACCTAACATCTGCAGACCAACGTTTTACGACGTATAGTTTTATCCACAGATAACTTATCTTTAGTTAGTCCAGTTTTTGTTTCTACAAACTATTTTGCAATATATTTGAGGGTGTGTTGTGGTTGGTTTTTATTGTGTAGAATGGAGCTTCCATTTTAAGAGAAAATGTCAAGAAAATGTACCTATAGGTACAGTTTTGCTGTTAAAGTATACGGGTCAGAAAGTAGAGATTTCAACGAACAAAAAGCCCACCGACTTTTTGAAAAAAGCTGATATTTTGACGCGAGAATTTTCGATTTAAAATTAGGGTGCTTTTTTGATATTAAGTCAAAATAGGGTGAAAAAAGATTATATTTCAAATCAAATAAATTACAGTGTATTTGGACATAATAAGGTAAGTTTTCACAAAATTTCGTAAAAAAATATTTTTTTTGAAAAAGAAAAATAAAAAACTAAAAACTTGGTTATTTGAGTTTTTCACATAAATTTTGAGGTTATGTGTAAAAATTGTGGATACAAAAGTTGTAGAGCTTTTTATTACTCACAACTTTGCCATCCAACTTTTTTCCGTAGGACTTGTAGTTTTGCCAGAAATCGAGATAAACCATTTTTTACCCTTAAAAACTCACCCCTTCCCACTTCCCGAACTCGGATCGCCCGTAATTTATTTTTTTCTTCGATTATATCATATTCCCCTCCTTCTCTAATGGGTTTCATCCTACTATTATTTTTTTTTTGTTTCAAAAATTATCGACCCTGGTCTATTGTAATAACAATATAATGTTGAGTTACTTGAGGCACTGCCGTACAAATAGAGGGCGCCACGGGTCAGTTTCCCATCTATAAGTAGGTTATCTGTGGACTCTACACGTGATCTGCCAAAGCGAGGACTGGTATTTCTGACAGCCATCATCAATGGAATACTTAGGACCAAGCACTTCCCAAAGGCATGGAAAGAAGCCGAAGTAGTGATGCTGAACAAAAATGGACAAAGCCCAAAATTTCCTCAGAACTACCGACCCATCAGCCTACTCCCAACGATGAGTAAGATAGCCGAGAGGGTCATTCTGAACAAACTACAAGAGGAGACAAGAGCAATAGGAATACTGCCAGAAGAACAGTTCGGATTTAGAAAACACCACGCAGCAGAAGACCAGGTATTGAAACTAGTGGAATACACAACACAAGGATTCAACTGGAACCAATCAACAGGAGCCATCTTCTTGGACATCAGCAAAGCCTTCGACAGAGTATGGCACGAAGCTCTGATCTGCAAGATGAAAGAAGCAGGATACACGACGTCACTCACCAAACTAGTCAACAGCTACCTGAAGGACAGGACATTCAGGATCAAGATAGGACCAACCAAATCCGAACTGGGAGTTACAGAAGTAGGAGTTCCACAAGGAGCAGTACTGTCAGCACTGCTCTACAACATATACACGGCAGACATTCCTAAGACGAACAACACCATGATGGCCCTCTACGCAGATGACACAGCCATAGTGACAAGAAGCACTCAACCAGCTATGGTGACACAACGACTACAAGAAGCCGTTGAAAGCATAGACGACTGGTGTACGTCGTGGAAGATAAAGGTCAATGCAGAGAAAACCCAAGCAGTCTACTTCAAGAAGAGGAGGAAAATACCAGAAGAAAACATCGAAGTGTCAGGACAGGAAGTACAATGGAGTAACAAAGCGAAGTACCTAGGAGTCATCTTGGACCAAGGATTGACCTTCAGAGAACACGTCGAATACGCAGTCAACAAAGCAAGACAAGCTAGAGGACGACTGGCTGGACTCATAGGCCGGAGATCTAACCTGGAGCTAAAAACGAAGATTAAGCTGATCAACGCAATCATCCTACCCATCCTGATGTATGCCTCCATAGACTGGGGACACGCAGCGCCAAGCACACGAAAGAAGGTACAAGCTCAGCAAAACATCTGCCTGAGACAAGCCACAGACGCACCATACTACGTCAGGAACGATCAGCTCTATCGGGAATTAGACCAGAAGAAGATCATCGAAGTCATGAAAGCCAAAGCCAGGAGAAGATTCGAAGAACTAAGGACACACCCAAACACTCAACTGAGAGAACTCACGGAATATACCAGAGAAGACTATAACAAACACGCACGACCAAGGAAACAGCTAGAATAAGGACAGCAATGAGGACAAACACCAACAGGTAAGTAAAAGAAGACCACTTACTTAGAGATCCTGCCTGTCCATGGAAAGACCGGCAGGAAAGCTAGTAAGGCCAGCTTTAACAAGTGGATCCACTCTCCAAGGTCGTCTTTAGTCGCAGTACGTCGGCTAAGGATTTGTACCTTTTTGAGGCAGCGACATGCACACACCCCGCGAGCGACGAAAAATCAAGAAGACCAGCGAGAGAAAAGTGACTATCACTACCTCGAGAAGAAAAGATGAACGCCAGAACTTTTCCATAAACCAAGAAAAGAAGATGGACAAGCCCAGCAGATAGGACTGAGGCCTCATCGGAAGAGATGAGGGGTGGAGGAATGTTCTTCCCGGGATGCATTGCTCCTAGAGAAGTGCATCCTGGAAGGGACGGGTTTGATAGAGGTGTGTGTGTGTGTCTACACGTGAGACTATGGCGAGCAGTTGCTGGCGGCGATTTCTTTTTGACGGACGATAACGCCCGTCCTCATCGCAGCAAAGCTGTAAACAAGTATTACGAAAACGGGAGCATCTATCGTTTGGACTACCCAGTCTTATCGCTAGACATGAAACCCATAGAACATTCTTTCCAGGGCAATGACAGCAAGCAGAAATCCACCCAGGAATGTACAAGATCTTGTTAATGTACGGGTAGGCTTTTCCAAGCCTACATAGATTTTAGAGGTGACAATAATCACTATTAAAAAATAGTATATTACATACCGAGGTGGGAAGTGTTACATTACTGTCGAAATAGTTAGTGAGAGAGAGTGAACTAATACCTCGAGTCAGTGATGTAACTTTCCACTGAGGTTTGTATGCTATTTTATTTACAACTATAATCTTCTAAACAAAAATTTGGAAAAAAGCAAATTTTTTCTCAAACGTCAACAATAAAATTACAAAGACAACCATAGAATGATGATGACAACTAACAACTAATAACTTATTTTCCCAATAGTGAGTAGGCGGGTGTTTAAACACTTCAAATTTGTCAGCTCTTGTCAGTGTCCGGACCGTGTAATTTAATTTTTTTATAAAATGTCGGATATAGAGCTGGAGTGTGCACACCGCCAGACATAAAGGAAGCAGCGGAGAAAGCTGAAGGAAATCTTATGCCCCAAAAAAGTAGACCGAGGTATGATAAAGCATATAATACGTACAGAAATTGGTGCGCAAAAAAAAGGGTCACAAAAGCTGCATCGGAAAACATCGTTCTTGCCCACTACAGTGAAATGGCTAAGACTAAGAAATCGTCAACCTTATGGTCTACGTATTCCATGATAAAAACAACCTTAATTATCAGAGACAAGGTTAACATATCAAAATATGGAAAATTAATGGATTGTTTAAAAAGGCAAAATGCCAATTATAAACCGAAGAAATCAAATACCTTTACCCAAGAAAATGTTGATACTTTCTTAGATGAAGCACCAGAAGAATTTCTTGTTCTGAAGGTTATTATTCTAACACTAATAAAATAGTTATTTTATCAATATTTTTCAACATTTTATGCTGGTTTGGTAATTGGCCTTTCGGGAGCCTGCAGAAGTGATGAACTTTTTAAGATGAAAGTCCAAGATATTGATATTTTGGAAGAAAATATCAGCATTATCATTCCTCACACAAAAACATATCAAGCACGATCGTTTCTGATATTAAACACTAAATGAGTTGAAATTGTAAATAAATATATGGAACTCCGTTCACGAATTCAAAATGAGAGGTTTTTCATGCAAATGAGATTTGGAAAAATTACCAATCAAATCTTTGGACACAATTCTATATCGCAATTTCCGAAAAGAATAGCATCGTTTTTGAAAACAAATAACGTCGGCGAGTATACCGGGCATTGTTTTCGGCGTACAGCAG
>CAJUYG010000783.1:0-36282 GCA_910591675.1 Galerucella calmariensis
AAAAAAAACCTAGCATCTTCAATACTATTCCATCACTTTAAAACAACAAATTAAATATCCATAGTAAATCATTTGAGTTTTGACAGAAATTTACATTTTTGAAATAAGCCCATAGATTATTAGCCTCAAATATCGTTAACCCAGTCAATATACTTTTTTATGGTAAAGAAATATATTTTACCGATACATTTTTCATGATAAAGAAATGTCATTCTGCCTGGTGGACTGAATGTGGGAAGAGAGTACAATAAGCCAATAGGCTGCAGTGCTTCCGGCATCCAAAACACACACACAAAAAAATACTTGGTACATTCAAAATATAGTTTTGGAAAACGTTTCGCTGTTTCGCTCTTGCTTGAAAAACTCAATTTTTTAAAACACTGTACGAACTTTTTTAGTGTCCACAGCTGCTGTATCAAATGAGAAACTATTTTTTTTCAATTGAGCTGCTTATTGATGCTCAAATTTCATATTAAGTTAACTAAACATGACAGATAATTTTGACATTTGATGTTTGTTAACTAATATATCGTCTTAAGCAAAAGAGCTCCTTTTAACAATAGTAAATATTCAATTAAGAATTGAAAGATGCTATCTTTATAAAAGAAAAACCGACTTGCGATTCTTCTATTTCACTTTTATAAAGTTCTAATTTCCTGATATCATTTGACTGAACATAAAGGTGATCAATAATGGTCAATTTCCCACCAAATACGATTTACTTCTAGTGATTTAAAGAAGTCATTATGAGTAGTACGAGGGCTAAATGGAAAGAAGGAAGGGCTTATAGTCCAGTAAATGACTCCCTGTTTCCATCTTCCGGTTGGAAGTTGCATTTGGTACCTCATTAAACATGATACAAAGTTCTGCATGAAAACGCGTGCGAGGGTGGAGGAAATGGCCTCAAAAGACCAGGAAAATAAGTTTTCAGCCAATATCTCCTAAAATATGGCAGTTACAGATTCTCAGTTCAGATAACAATTGAAGTTAAGTTAATTTTCTACAAAAATGGTCCTCATGATTTTTTTCGCAACATTAATATTTTTTGCAAAAAAATCAGGTTGAAAAACCGGAAATTTTGAAATATACAAGTTTTGTACAAAATTTGAGCTGGGGGGTGTTGGAAATCCATTATTTTCAATATTTTGGATTGTTGAAACCAATTGTAGATGGCGCATTTTACAGATTTGGAAAATCCTCGGTGCCATAAATGAGAAACCTTGTAACCAGACACTTTTGATGGATATTTATGTTTCCGAGGGTCTTGTTTTCCTCTCAGGTGAGGCCTCAAGATATACTTATTAGGAAAACGGGCTATAAGATTAATTCTAGCGAGATGGACCTCACCAGTGGACCTGAATCTAGCAGCAATCAGCTTTGCCACATGTGGCAAAATACTGAAGTTCATTAGGTTTTTGGTTAGGAAAACTGAAAATGCCTTAAGAGTGAAGAATATTTACCCATAATACTCAGCAACAATTTTTTGCAGTCTCCGCAAATTTTTGCAAATATTTTTGCAACCAGACTGTTTGAGGTTTTCGGAATAACGAGTTATAAACGTTCTTCAGGTTTCATTTATTATAGAAAAATATATATATTTATGTATTTATTTATCAACGGGAGAACCCAATATAATGATACAAGAAAAATACATTATAGACTAAAATATTACATAGAAAATTGGTTTGTAGCAGACGACACGAGCGCCACGTAGAGCGAACGACGGAGGAACGAAAGTAATAAATTATAGCGTATACATTTAGATATACTGTTTTTTCCCTGGGGTATCAAAGGTATGACTTATATACATCGATGGAAAGGTGGGAATTCCCCCGTTACACTAGTTAAGGTGTTAGAAATAAAGAGCAGGGATTAAAAAACCACCAAAAAAGAAATGCGTTTTTTCCTTGAGCCCGCGTTATCTAATTTTATTGAAAAATGGACGACTTCGTCAAAAAAAGTAATTGCTCAATTGAAAAGTAGACATTCTCAGCTTTCAAATGATGTATCATACAGACCAATCGGATCATGTATAAATTTTTAATTGATGGTTGTTCACAAAATTTCCCCGCGCTCCAAAAACAGCAAAGATTTGGGATTCAATAAACAACGATTAAATGAAAATTTAAAAAAATTAGGGTATACAAATTTCAGGGATGACAAAGGAACTTATGGGGACCCATAATCAAGAAAATTTTGAGTAAGATGTGTGCAATACAAAAAAAATAGGAACAAATTCCTGGCGAGGTCTAAATTGCCCGGGAGCAGGGGGTTTGACCCGTGTTCCGATATGGCCAAAAGAGTCAAGCGTGACTTTGAATCATGAGAAAATATGCATTTTTCACAGTTATTGAATAATTTGTCCCCCCGCTGATGTGTGAATACACGGACTGTGTTCTCCGGCATACAGCACAGAATCTCATTATTCGAGGTGCGCTTGGTGCCGTTTTTCTCGAAACCAGTCAAATTTTCGAGAAAAATCATGAGAACCATTTTTGTAGAAAATTAACTGAACTTTAATTTTTATCTAAACCAAAAATCTTTAGCTGCCAAATTTTAGGAGATATTGGCTGAAAACCTATTTTTCTGGTCTTTTAGGGCCATCTTCTCCGCCCTGGCACGCGTTTCCATGCATAACTTTATCTCATGTTTAATGAGGTACCAAATTCAACTTCCAACCGGAAGATGAAAATAGGGCGTCATTAATGTTAACTTTTCTCCTTTATTTACTGGATTATTAGTAAAGAATAAAAACCCTGAAGGCAATAAAAAAGTAGGTATATATTCTTTTGGCTCCGTAAAATACAACATAACATCTTAAAATAATTCTAATTTTACTGTAGGTATATTATTTGATACTTTTCTTGATATCCCCGTTTCCGCTGCAAGTCAAATCTTGAATCCGTTCGTACAATTCTAATATATTGGGTTGTGTCTTTATCCAAACTTCTTCTCTCGGATTAAATTTACATATTTGAGGTTCGTCAGTTGATTCGTCATCCGATCCGGTAAAACCCGATCTGGAGTCGGTTATGATCTTTTCTAATTTCGATCGGTTTTCTGAGACGTACTGGCCGAAAAACTCTTTAATATCATACAAAGGTTGGTACTTCAGTACAGCTCCCAGCAATGTGTTGGTAATACGTTTTATTTCCGGGTGTTTTTTCAAATATCTATTAAATATTCGAAGATATAAAAAAACTGGAGCGATTTTTATTATGTGAACTCTTACCTGTGATCATTCCTAAGTTGTTTCAGTTTGAATATATTCAATTGATATTGCTGCTCTTCGGTTAGATCTTCCAGCTTGTAAGCATTCATTCCTCTTGGGTTAGCGGAAGGATTAAAGTCCATTTTGTTTGGTTAATATTTTGCTAACGGTTTTTTAAAACGCGCGGTATAATTACGTTTATTTTTTGAAAATAAAAATAAGATAGACGCAATAGAAAAAAATAATATGTATATAATGTATGACATAAATTAATTGTCACTCACCACGTCACTCACGACATGTCATGAATATATTGGTATGTGTGTCAAATCAATTGCTTTTGCTACAACCACAGAGCTGGAAAGGAAGAGAGAGCTGGCATCACAGCTCATGGCAAAAAAGAAATTTTTAATAATAAACTAACCCCTCGCAAATTTTCTTCGTACTTCAATGGTAAATGGCGAAAATTTCACAAAATTGCTGTTAAGTCACTCACTCTGTAGATATTTAAGAATTTTGCCAAAATTTTATCAATTTCAACTCCAAGAAGCTTGAAAAAATAGATAGATAACCACACAAAAAAATGTCCAAAATTTATTCATTGCATTATGATCTCGCTTGCCTGGTAATTAGTCCAGTAAATGAACGGCAGGTGTTTTTAAACAAGAAAAAATTTAACGCGATTGAGTTTAAGGAAGGGGGGAGGAGAAAATGGCCCCCTAGCCTGGATTAGAGAATTATTCTCCAAATAAAAAATGAAGATCGTCTCATTATCTACAGAAATGGTCCCTACCATTTTTTTCGAATATGAGATAGTTATCGAGATAACGTGACCTAAATGTCTTCTCATTTCAGCTGCTCTGTCTGTAGGAATTTTGCTGTCTATACATTAACTTGTAAGCTGGCGGACGAATTGTACCATACTTCGGCAAAAAATTGACATTTCCTGATGATTCAAAGTTCATTGCAATGGGAAGACCCGTAGCTATCATTCCATGTGACTTGCAGCTCGTCAGTACTTGACAAAAATATTTTAAAAAGCGGTCAAAGTTTTTTTCCACAAGATTTTTTGAGACTATTTCATTAATTTGTTCATATTTTTTTTAAATAGTCTTTTATCCTAATTTTTTTGTTTAATGGAACCTTAGGAGGTCTTGATCCCATACATTTTTTTTCAATATCTTTCTTGCGTTTTGATAAAAAATTGATTTGCTTATATAAATTTTTCAGCCGTTTTCGGAGTTCTGTACAGTCTGTGGAACAAGCGCGATTTAAAAATGTATCATCCTATAATGACCAACCAAATGACATTAAAGAAATTGGTAACAGATTTCAATTTAAAAAAAAAATTAAAATCTGGTTACAAAAGACAGAAAGACACATTATACATGCCTATATTGATTTTTAGACCAACCTCTTCTGTCTGATGTTTAATACAAATATTCAACTACACGCACTACATTTTGTTGATCAGCCAGCAACTGTCATTATATTGCTGAAGAGGTCCAGATCATCTACTTAGTTTCATGTTTTAGTCTTAGTACATTTATTTTTATACGTAGGTATACATATATATTTTGATATTTCTGTGTATTTTAACATGTATTAGCCGTATGTATTTTAAATTTTTGTATTCTTAAATTTTGAATTTAAATTTAGCAAAATTGGCCAGTAAAAATTCCGTTCTCTTTTTTTTAACATCGTATAAAACTGTAATGTTTATTTTTGTTGGAATAAAATTTATTATTATTATTATATATTGCTTTTCAATGCACATCATTTTAAAGCTTAGTGTCCAGTTTTCAAATGTACTTTTTAATTTTTAATAAAATTCAATCATTTTCCAGAAATTAGGCAATTGGATCACACCGGTGAAAACCGGACTTTTTTTTAAATAAACAAATCAATTTTTTATCAAAACGCAAGAAAGATATTAAAAAAGATTATGGGATCAGTCAGGACCTCCTAAGGTTCCATTCTACAAAAAAATAAGGATTAAATACTAAAATATGAACAAATTAATGAAATTGTCTCAAGATCTTGTGGAAAAAAATCTTTAACCGCTTTTTTTAAATATTTTTGTCAAGTACAAACAAGCTGCAAGTCACATAGAATGATAGTTACGAGTCTTCCCGTAGTAATGATCTTTGAATCATCGGAAAATGTCAATTTTTTGCCGAGTTTTGGAACAATTCGTCCGCCCGCTTACAAGTTAATGCATAGACAGCAGAATTTCTCCAGGCAGAGCATCAGCAGCTGAAATGAGGAGACTTTTACTAAATGTACTAAATGTGGATATGTTGATACAATTTAGTATCTATGCTAACAACCAACGATCCAAACACTAATACGTGTTGAAAGTTTGCAACAATTCTGAACAAAAAGCTGCTAAATTTGTAGATATAATTTGATGGAGTCCCGAAGTTTTCTAATGAGAATAATCACATACTTAATCAGGAAACGTGTTTCCATTAGTTTTTATGGATCGTGAAGGCCCGTGGCCGCGCAAAAGTTGCCCATAAAATAGAAAAACAAGACAACTACGGCCAGATAAAGATAGACAAACTGAAGAATTAGACCAGGGAAAATGGATCTTACAATATTTAACAAAAACAATAAATAAATTTTGATTAATAATATAGTATGAAATCAAAAAATCATAGAGACTATAATAATGAAAATTTTTAGCCAAAATTCTGGATTTACGTTCTTACATAATCAGTTAATGTGGAAAAAAATCAACAGTATCGTATGTGCGATATTCCATATACGAGAGTATGCGAAAGTAACAGGTACTGAAACTTGATTCGAAAATCAAAAAGTGATTTTTAAACGATATTAAAATGAAATATACAAATATTTAAAAGCCAAAATATCATCTTATAATAGTAAGTTTTCTATTCTGAATCCGCTGACGTTAACTAGAATATACGAGGTGGATGGTTATATAGTTATCGTCAAAAGTATGGAAAGATGTCAAATCACATACGAAGAAAAATTTTTATTTGATTTCTCCGGACTTTTTAATGGATATTCATTGATTTATTTTCATAGTGAATTTGATGTTGAATTGATTGATGTTGACCAAAATATAACTATGTCATATCACATATACAGGGTGGTCCTTAAGTAATTGTAGATAGAAGTACAGTATAATCTTTAAATCAACTAGCCTTAATAAAATGTTGATATTAAGCATTAGTCATTGTAAAAAACGAAAATTAAAATTTCATGTTTAACACCCTGTATCTCTCTTAATATCAACATTTTATTGAGGCTTGTGATATCTATTGATTTTATTCTAATTTTTTAAAAAAAAAGTCACTATATAATAATTCCTACATGAACTGTTCTACAAAAGTTGATCATAAAACAGAAAAACAACAGAGAGAAATTCTGGCGAGAGAAACGGCGCTATAAGAGAAGTGAGCGAGAAGAAAATCCATTTTCCCATTTTATCTCCTGATGAACAATAGTCCAGGATCCGTTATAGTTGCTTTGTTGGCACTACGGCGGTAGACCTGGGTATTGATCAGAGAGTTTCCCCTTGCAGCCTCCTCCCGCCGCCGCCGCCTCCGGGGGGCGGCTGCTGACCGCCGGTCAGTCCCGACTACATCCACCCACCGCACCACACTATGACAAATGCTCACCCTTCAATCGATATATAACTACTATTGACATCTGTACTCTGGAATTATAATGGGAATAATTATATTATCCCATGAAACTAGAATTACCAAATTTCACTCTATATTTGTTGACGGGATCGCATGCGACAGGGTATTTTACTTTTTAAGGGTATAATTTTCAACTCGTTGAGTCTTTTGGATTATTTATTAAAAATATTGGAGTCATTAACGATTTTGTCTATCAAAGTTTTGTCAGTGATATACAGGATGTCTACTCAATAAAGTATTGTTTAAGTTTAAGGCAAGATTACATCAGTTATCAATTCCATTTTATACTTCATAGAAAAGTTGAAGTTTACAAAGTTTACAAAGTCATAGAAAGAGTTATTTCGTGGCATCTTCCTAGATCTCAAGCAACTAAAACCGTTTGAAAAAGACCTAGAAGTGGACGGCCAAAGGTTACCACCTCCGCAAAAGACCGTTATCTAAATGTGTATACTAGGGTGTTTAAAAAAAATCGAATGGTTGTCAAAATCTTTAAGGAGATGTCAAAACAAAGAAATCGTCAAAATTTGTGCTCTTAATTTGATGATTCAGAGGTCGCGGGTCAGTCTTTCATTTCCCATTTAAATAACTTGGGAAAATAGTATATTGTGTAACAAGTGAGAAAAGTACTTTCTCCACATGCTGCACACTATAGTTTCTCTACAACTGCACAAATTTAAAGAATACAAGTATTCTAGTATTTCTGACCACTCTTCAAAAATTACCAAAAGTACACTTTCCGAAAGAGATTTATTTTTTGAATTTCTTCACTCTATAAATTTGTTGTGTGCCAATTCATACTTTTTTCTTGAAATTTCCGGCAACAAATCTAAAGTTACTTTTGCAGCTTTTTCCAATATCTCTGGCGCAGTATTATTAAAATTGTCACTATTGTCACTTATAATTAAACAAGTGGTTTGTATTTTATCGGGTAAATTTGGGTTGTTTAATGAGAAACTGTTTCCTAGCAATTTGACGAGAATAACTGTCAACTATTAAAAACACGACACCGAAGGTGGAGTGTTTTTAGGTTGACAGTTATTCGAGTTAAATTGCCAAAGGAAACAGTTTAGAATTAGATTTTATCTTATGTCAGTTTTTCGAGCAAATTTAGTGATTGGCAAAACTTTGAGTTGAAGAGAAATTTATCAGATAAAAGAAAAGCTCGAGTGTTTTTTGGCAAGATAAATTAACGACAGAATATATGGATGTTCAACAACAATAATTATCTTTATTAACCAAACTTGCGACTCATTGTCATTGTATAAAAGTGACGTCCGCTTATTAGATATTGAGGAAGAGGAGTTTTTATCGCGATAAAAAAGGATGCACCTTTTTTATCGATGTCAAAGTGACAATAACATTTCCAGGAATATGACATTTTAACATTGGAGTTAATTTGTCGCTGTTAAAGTTAAAGCTAACTTTTGCCGCTGTCAAAGTGACAATTGCACTGTGGCATATGCGATTTTTTATATATGAATTAAATTGTCGACGGATAATCCTCAAAATAGGTGAGTACTATCGATTTTTCGCGAAATCACTAAGAAATTCGTGTGTCCCTATAGTTCACCGGACCCATATTTGGTTTTTTTGAAATTAGGTTAGCTTTGAGAAATACGTCACTTTTTATAGCAGTTCTAGAAAAAAGTTTTTTTTAATTTTAAACCTTTGCATCAAATCAACTTCTTTTCTCAGATTTTTATAGTAAATTTAACGCTCTACAAAAAAGGTGTCCTATCATTTTTCTGTAAGTAGATTCCTTCCAGAATTATTCCATATTTTGTCAAAATACCTGTCAAAATACCTGCTCTGCATAATAACCTTTACAGTTTAAAGTAAAAATATTCATTGTAAATAGTATTAAATAGTCTTGAAAAAGTGGTTACCATTTTATGAACCAAATTTGTAATTTTTAAAGTAATTACAAAATGATCCAGCGAAATTCTCATTCTAATCTCTTGAGCATTCTAATCTAGTCAACAAGTGCCTTTTTGGCCAACTTTTTTCAGCAGTCTCCAAAAATTATGATCGAGGTGTCATTCTATTCGGGATGGCATCTAGATGATTTTTGAAAAAAATGAAGTTCCGCAAAAAAAAATTGCCAAAGGTAATAACAATTAACTAAAAAAAAGGGGATTCAGTTTTTTGCAAATATCTCAAAAACTAATAAGGATTTTTAAAATAAAAAAAAAGATTTGAAAAGAGGAGAAAATTTCCTAACAAAACCTCGACTCCCGGAACTGTAGGATCAATATTTATAATTTTCCCAGAGGGATGAAAATACGGCCGAAAACGGGTGTTCTGGCTTCCGTAAGCCATGCCTACTTTGGACACTTTATTAATAAAAATTATTTTAACATATTAAATATGAAATTTAAGAAATGAAAAAATTCAGAGGCTTACTGGATAGATAAATGAACAATAATCCGCCTGAAAAAAATTTTTATCACAATTTTTTAATTAGTTATTCAATTGTTAACTAATAATTTTTTTCTGCTTCAATATGAACATTGCAAGTGTGATAATTGTTAAACTATAAATTTGAGATTTTTTTCCTCTCTTGGAGCAATTCTTGGAAGGCTTCACAATAGATCCCCGTTGGAAAAATTAAAAAATGTTTATTTTTCAGGTTTTTATTAATAATTATCGTTGTTGCAAAATTAAAAATTTAAATTAATGATTGAAAAAAAATTTTTTTTCAAATATTATTAATGATCCGTTTTTATGTTATTATGTTTTTTTGACAGTAAGTAGAATAGGAAAAAAAATATCAGGTGAAAATTTATTTGCTTATAACAAATTGTTTATTACATCAACAATGAAAAAATTTAATAAAACGAATTTTTTTTATATCAAAAAGAAAAATAAATAATGATTTTGAAAAAAAAATGTTCCTCAATATTAATTAGAAATGGTAGAAAATAATTGTTAATTAACAAATGCGTTTTTAAGCAATAAAAAAATTTTTTAAGGAACAATTTTTCTTTTAAAAATCATTATTTGTATCAAAGATTGAAATTCCATAAAAAAAATTTCAATTATCTAATAAACAACACATTTGTTTATAACAATGTTTTAAACAATTACAGATAAAAATTTAAAAAAATTTATTTTATGCAGCTTCTAATAACATAAAAACGGATCATTGGTAATATTTGAAAAAAAATATTTTTTTCAATGATTAATTTGAGTTTTTAATTTTGCAACAACGATAATTATTAATAAAAACCTGAAAAATAAACATTTTTTAATTTTCCCAACGGGGATCTATTGTGAAGCCTTTCAAGAATTTTTCCAAGAGAGGAAAAAAATCTCAAAATTCATAGTTTAACAATTATCACACATGCAATGTTCATGTTCAAGCAGAAAAAAATTATTAGTTAACAATTAAATAACTAATTGAAAAATTGTGATAAAAATTTTTTCGGGCGGATTATTGTTCATTTATCTATCCAGTAAGCCCCTGAATTTTTTCATTTCTTAAATTTCATATTTAATATGTTAAAATAATTTTTATTAATAAAGTGTCCAAAGTAGGCGTGGCTTACGGAAGCCAGAACACCCGTTTTCGACCTTATTTTCATCCCTCTGGGAAAATTATAAATATTGGTCCTACAGTTCCGGGAGTCAGGGTTTTTTTAGGAAATTTCCTCCTCTTCTCAAATCTTTTTTGTAATTTGAAAAATCTTTATTAGTTTTTGAGATATTTGCAAAAAACTAAACCCCCTTTTTTTTAGTTAATTGTTAATAACTTTTGCAATTTTTGTTTGCGGAAATTCATTTTTTTCAAAAATCATCCCGAATCGAATGACACCTCGTTCATAATTTTCGGAGACTGCTGAAAAAAGTTGGCCAAAAAGGCACTTTTAGACTAGATTATTATCTCAGATTTTTATAGTAAATTTAACGCTCTACAAAAAAGGTGTCCTATCATTTTTCTGTAAGTAGATTCCTTCCAGAATTATTCCATATTTTGTCAAAATACCTGTCAAAATACCTGCTCTGCATAATAACCTTTACAGTTTAAAGTAAAAATATTTATAGTAAATAGTCTTGAAAAAGTGGGTACAATTTTTAGAACCAAATTTGTAATATTTAAAGTAATTACTGAATGATCCAGCGAAATTTTTATTCAATAATCTCTTGAGCTATCAAAGGAATTTAAAAATAACATACAAAAATTCCGAGTCACAAAATCTATCTTGTTTTATATCGAAAACAATAATAAAATAACAATTTTAAAAACTTACATGCAAATCATCGACGTAAACCATTTCTTGTACAGCAATTTTACCATAATTCTCACTAATATGTTCTCAAAACGATCACTTTTCGCAAAAATAATATTTGTTCATTGTAAATAAAAGTCTTTTTATTTTAAAAACACTCCCGATATACAAACCCGTCGCGTAGAATATAAAATTCTTATTATAAATGATTTAACATAAGCACTACTTCGTTTATTACTCATAGTCAGTTGAAACGTAAACATTTTTTGTCCAAAAAAAAACTGATAAACCGAGTTGGTGTATGACTCAAAAAAAAAGGTAAAATTCAATACTCAACTTAAAAGATTGAATTATTTATTTTTAAATACAATCGATTAGAAATTAAATAGACGTACGTATTGAAATTAAATAAGGGTTCTGATAAAAATTAAATTATAATTTTTCTAGAGAAATGGAAAGTGATGAATACCAAAAAGGGGTGCTAGGTGGTTGAATGAGGAAAAAAAATTGTATCATCCATAAAAAATGAAAAGCAAAATATAAAACATTGCACACAAGCTTTAAAAAAAATAAACATCAGTGAAGACGATGTTACATTAACAGCAAAGAAAATGAAAAAAACTACAAGAAAATTTATAAATGTGTGAAACGCAGCAATGGTAGACATGGAAATGACAATGTAGATGACAAAGAAGGAATAATTGTAAGAATAAATACAGAGAAAATGGAGCAAGTTAACCATTTCCAGTACCTTGGAACAATAATAGACGAAAACGGAATACAGGAAGCAGATAATATTAATAGAGTAGTTAAAAATAACAAACTATACTATGTCATGAATACTACAAGGGTATCAACAGGACAACAAAAAAGTAAAATACAGACGACAGAGATAAAATATTTAAGAAGAGTAAGAGGTGTAACAAAAAAGGATAGAATAAAAAGCATATATATGAGAAAGGACCTTGGAGAATTTATAGAAGAAAGACAGCTACAATGGTAGGGACATTTTTAACGTATGGATAAAGGAAAACCAATTAAGAGAGTATGGGAAGAGAAAATTGGAGAAAATAAAAAAGGGGCAGACCAAGAAAAACTTGGGATGAGGTTGGATTACTGGATAAAAGAGGAAGAAGCTGGAAAGAAGAGAAGGACTTAGCTCCAAATAGGAAATAGTGGACGGAAGACTAACTTCACGGCTTCAAGATTATACAGGGTGTCCCACGAGGTTTTGGCCAGTATATATCTCGAGCTCTCTCAGCTCCTAATGATGTAGATGATTTAAAAACAGAATCAGAGCAAGTTGCCAATCTGCTACACCAGAAAGTATTGAAGCAGCATGCACAAGAAATTTACTCAGTAGATTTGAATGCTGCATTTGAAGGTGGAGCATCAACTGTAGTAAAATTGTTATTTTATTCCAATTCCTTTTGTTTTTCAGCTGTATTTGTTTTTCAAATGAAAAACTTTATAAAAATTATTTTGTCGTTTCTAAGTACCCAACACAAAAAAAATAGGTATCGCCGAATTAGTATGAGAGAGGCCTTTAGAGCAGTGGAAGAATATACAGGTTGTCTCATTAAAAATTTCTAAAAAGTATACCGTTACGTTACGTTACGTTATGTTACGTTGCTTCGTTATGTGCCTTGCTTGCGTGCGTGTGCTCTCTCCTGAGTCTCTCTCTCGTTTACGAAGCAGCGATTCATATGCTTCGGCCGGGAATCGAACCCGGGCCGCCCCGCGTGGAAGGCGAGCATTCTACCACTGAACCACCGATGCTATATTAAAATTCTATGCAAAGCTGGTATTCGCAGTGCTGGTGATCCACTTGAATTTGTTCGGATACATTTTTACTATTATTTTCATAATTTTTTTTGCGCGATTGATCTTTTTTGTTTATTTACAGCATCGGTTGTCAGGACGGTAGGTTGTGTTTACTGGTTTCTAGGTTTAGCACGTCACCAAAATGCAATATATATTTCAAACTGATCGAGAAGTATAAATGTCACTTTCGACATTTCCTTTATTTCGAAGAAATTTAAATTATTTTATTCGGAATTTATTTCGATACGATCGCGCAAAAAATGGTATAAGCATCTCGAACGTTAAGGGTAATTACAACGTTTGCATGTAGATTCCTCTCGTAAAATTGAAAAAAATGATATGAGGATTAAGGGGTCTAGCACATTTACTTTTCGAAATACAAGGTGTTGAAATTTTGAAAACTTGAATGTTTTAATTCGATAACTTTAAAATGGATGAATAAATTGATTTGACATTCGGTAAGTTGTTTTTAAATGTAAAAGGGCATATTTTGATAGAAATAGTAGTTTTTGCAACTAGTGTGGATATGATGGCCATATCGCACGAGGACGAAGTTTGAGCACGACGCCGTAGGCGGAGTGCTTAATCGTTCAAGTGCGATATGGACAATCCACACGGGTCGAACAGCATATTTTTTCTACGTCCCACTTGAGAAAAAATCTAGAAAATAAAAATTTTTATAAACTGTAATATAACTTCAAATTGCAAATTTAACAATTCAATTTTATGTTTCCACTAATTTTTTTGTGGTAAACGTAAAGTTCTTGAATGTCCAATTTGTATAATGCTATGGTTTCCCTTTTTAAATATACGATGCTGTTATAAGTAGATGTTGCCAGTCGGACTCCCTCATGAAGGGTACCGTACCATTATCTATAATAATGAATATTCCGCTAAATATTTCAAACGTCTATATGTTATGTCGTTATTAATATCAAGCAGAATAATCATTTAAAAATAAAATTAACAATAAAAAAAACTTCTTCACGGGGAATCGAACCCGGGTGAGAGTCTGGTTTGCTTACTATTCGACCACCGAGGAATATGCAAATTGTTCATCTATAACGTCAGATGTATTACATAATTTTTGCTTAAAAGAAACTTAAGTTCCTACCGTGCTGCTTCAAAATTGACACCCTGTATAGACTTACAAGATCCGTCGTACTTCTAGGTACATTACAAAATAAACAGTACATTCTGTATTCTCTAATGTTATCGATTGAGTTACAATTCCGGAAATAATATAAAATATAATCCCAACTGACCAGTGGTCATTTTCCCCATTTTCGTGTGTACCCTTGCACGCTTAATCTCTTAACTTGGGGTGTAATCACAATATAGAAATTCGACAATACTTCGTCAACAAATATTCCCCATCCTTCCATCTAAATCACCAACATTATTATTGTAACATTGACATTTACTGTTATTAATTACAGTTATACGCGGTCTGTTGAATTTTGTAATGGAAAATCGGACATATCTGTACGTGATGGTTAAATAAAAGAAGAAAAATTACAGTGATGTCCTTTATTCGGATATTATTTCCCTAACTAGATCAACAGTCTTTTATATCCTTTCAAAATTAACCATCTAGAGAATCTTCGGAAGCGGATTAGAGAGGTAAAAGTCAAAAGGTCTAGGGATCGAGAAGGAGGACGACGAGCGCCGTCTCGTCCTCGACGTCGTCGGTATGCAGATCGTGCGGATGTGGACGCGGCGGCAGGAGTTGAACCAGAAAACTAAGTGAGAGTTTCTTACTTCCGCTCCGATGAACCTTTTTGTTTGGCAATCTTCGAATGTTAGAACAATAATTAGGCCGGTACGATTTCATTTCGTTAAATTACATTATAAATACCGTCTATATTCAAAAGCGATCTTATCGTGCGGGTTCAAAGGTCACTAACCATATGTATCGAATCAGAAGACACAGAGGTTACCAAAATGTGAGATTACAATTATACCCGGAAAAAATAATGATGGTTGACGGATTTACACTTTTTCATTCATTATCGAAATAATATTCAGATTGAGTACCATTTTTTTTTGCTTAAGGATGCAAAATACCGGAAAATTGCTTCTTCATATTGTCACTTTGAATTGTCAAAGTCAGAAAACTGACGTTTAAATAAAAACTTCGCTGGTGTAAGACTTTTTAGAATCGCTGAAAACTAAAAACATTACAGTAATAAAATGAGATGCAGTGTTATTTAAAAAATAGACATAGTTTTTAGTGTTGCTGATGGCCATCAATGTTTTTAACTTTATCATATTCACGTTACAATCTCAACAAGTTTGTAAGTAAAAAATTATAGAAAAAACATTTTATAATTTTTTAACAATATATTTTTATGTAGCTTGGATTAAATACTCAAAAGAGTACACATATACGTTTTATTGCTGCACTCCCTAAAAATATTAACCCAAATACCATTTTTTTAATGGTGTAGTGTAGAGTGATACATTTTAATACATTATGTTATTCTGTAGTAATGTCTTCATAAACAAACTTGGCCGATTCTTTCCTATTTCTTGCTAATATTTTTGCCTCATTCCATGTTTTTCCCTTTTCTTGAAGAATTTTTCCAATTATGCCGTCCCATGATTCTCTCTGCCTTCCGCGTTTTCTCTTATTCATATTTCTTGGCTCCCAAACTTGCTTAACTTGTCTGTAATTTGACATTCTTTGTAGGTGTCCTCACCATCGCAATTGTCTTGATTGAATATACTCAAGTGTCGATTCTATTTCTAGATCCTTTCTTATTGTTGTATTTCTAACTTTATTCATTCTTTTGACTCCATTAACTCTTCTCAGATATTTCATTTCTACTGCTAGTATTTTGCTCTTCTGTCTGCCTGTCAGTGTCCATGACTCACAACCAAATGTCAGAATTGGTCTATACATGGTCTTAAATACATTTAATTGATATATCTTTTTTGTTTCTAAAAGCCTGATTCATTGCGTAGTACAATTTCAATGTTTTTTGCACGCTATCATTTATTTCTTTTTCCTGTCTCCCGTTCCCTTGTAGTTCTACACCTAGATATTTGAAACTTGTTACTTGTTCAATTATAACATTTTCCACTCTTATCTGTATGTTTTTATGTTCCTTTCCTATTGCCATAACTTTTGTTTTGTTTTTATTTAATTCCATACCATATTATTCCAGTGCACAATTCAAATCTCTAAGTTCTTTTGTAAATCAACTTCCTTTTCAGTCACAATGACTATATCATCTGCAAATGCTCCTTCCGACACTTGTACCATTTCCATGTATCTGTATCCTACCTCAAATTTTTAAACTTTAGGTTGGGACTCTTTGGATTATGGTTCAACAATTCCATGATTTCTTGCTTCAAAAAGTCTATTGTTTTTTGTGCTGTTGGTGACCTCCGCTGTTGGTGGACCTATTCCTAATCAATACAAGCTTAAATTCTCAATTTCAACAAGAAATTATCAGCTGATGTGATCCATCATTAGATTAGAAGCCAACTCAGCAATGCGTTCTTGTTGAAAACTGTATTGAACTTAAAAGACAACCCTCGTATAGTAGAGACATTCTGTATAATATACTAGCTTTTTTTATTTGATTGAAAATGCCGGTTATATTTGGATCGGCCTATTATGTCTTTGTCTATAAAAACGACATCGCCAACGACAACCATGAAAAGACGTACAAAGGGGTAAGTGTGTAGGTTGTAATACGACCGGCGCATTGGTTGCTGACACACGGTTAACCACAACTATGTTGATGTCTTGATAAGGATTTGGTGGCGCGGTGTGTGTGTATGTGGTTGGCTTTGGAAAAAGTGTGAATAGCTCGGAAAAAGGACCATAAAAGCGGAATCGTTATACTGCAACAGATATTACAGTCTTTGAATGAGAGAAAATCTCTGTGTTTAAGTCCAATAATAGTTCAGGATTTTTTGTAGCCAATGGCAACATTATAAAGCAGATATTTATTGTTGTAGAACTATTTTATCATCTATAATAATGGAATACATAACTACAATACTAGATCTGTTAATAATTTCTATATACCTCAAGCAAGACTAGCCATAACACAAAATCTATTTTCATATGCGGATTACGTGAATTTAATGCTTTGCCTACTGAAATTAAAACGAGTACCTCTCTACCTCAGTTTAGAAAATAATTGCTACAATTTATTTCCAATCCGTAAATTAACTTTGTAATTTTGTATGTTTATTTTAATATGTATTTATTTTAACTAGAACTTCTTACTTGGGCGACGACCCAGTGCTGTAGATAGAACGCGTTTGATGCGATAATTGCAGTCAAGCAATGTCGAACATGGTTAGTACTTGGATGGGTGACCAAGCCAGGGAAAAAAATCGTATAGGGCCCGTACAGCCTGCAGCGGACTAGCATAGATATGTATATATTTATAAATATACGTTAGAAAAGGATACTTCTGAACAAGTTATAACAAAAATTTTTGAAGATTATGGTTTTAACATGAAAAAAAGAGATGGAACTGATTATACTGAAGATAGTGTGAAAACACTTTGGAATACGACTGCTCAAATGGTTCAGGAAAATATTTTCTAGAATTTAACATCAAAATTGATCCATTTAAAAATATTACCTATAAATTTGCTAGATTGGCCAGGGATACAAAACGTAAAAAGCTTTAGGCTGAACCTGAAACCAGAAAAAGAAGTTCTAACGCGTTTACCAAAGAAGAATTAATGGAAATGGTAGAAATCTATTCTGAAGATAATCCTGATGGGTTACAAAAAAAGTTTTTTCATTTATGTCCGTTCGAATTAGCATGGCGTGGAAATGAAACTGCTAATTGTGATATTAATTACTTAAAAAAGGAATATGATAATAAAGGTAATTTTACTGGTAGGGTAGAATATAATCCAATCTTTTCCAAAACGACACAAGGAGGATCAAAAGCTTTATCTGGCAGTAAGTGGCTGGTAAGAAATAATGCTAACAACAATTTGTGTCCCGTTCGTTTATTTTTAAAAATTATTGAAAAAAGAGAATCCAATCCTTATGTAACAGCAACAAGATTATTTTTAACAGTACATCCAAATTGGGAGAAAGGAATATGGTACAAAAATTCACCATTGGGAATTAATACAATTTCAAAGTGGAGGAAAATATCGGCAGAATCAATTGGTATAGACACAAAAAAAATAAAAATAACTAATCATTCACATAGAGCTTCTGCAATATCTGCATTAGCAAAAGAAGGAGTTGGTGAACAAGAAGTAATTAAGCTTACAGGACATTCTTCTGCACATTCTTTGAAACCATATTTACAATTAAATGAAGAACACCATTTCCAACTTATAGAGAACCTTCGAGAAAATAAAAATAAAGAAAAGGAATCCTCAGTTTCTAACTTAAATTCATCACAGGTTATGATGCAAAATAATCCCCAAAATAATGCTACAACGTACAATTATAATAATTGTACTTTTTACATAAATAAGTAATTTTTTTTATAATGTTATTATTTTTTTGGCTTTGTATAATTGAAGTTTGCAATAAATGAAACGTTTAAACATATGATTTTTCAGTTTTTCTCCCGTGAAATAGTCATGTCGAATACCACTCAATTAAAAATTTTGCAAGGTAAAATTTTTCTCTTGTCCTATTCAAGTTTGTTGCTTTTAGGTAATTTTGCTCATGACATTAAATCCAAAACCACTCGCCTAACGGCTCGTGGTTTTGTTAAAAATGTCATTCGCAAAATGGCCAAGCAACAAACTTTCATGACAATCGAAAAATTTTGCCGACAAAATTTTCACTCTCGTAACAATCTCCTGTGTATACAAAATTATGTTGCACAAGTTTTTTGTTGAACTACTACTCCCTGAAATCTCAAAATATTTGAATTTGTCCTTCATTGACCGAGATTAATAATAGAAAAAATTATTAACCACTAATAGAGAAATTCAACGTCTCAGTTGGGTAGAAGAAGCAATAATTGATGTCAGCTTCACAGCTAGTAATTTTTCTATTTCATATTTTTTTCATCAAATCAGTTACTTGCTTGAGATACGCAGTAACCTTAGAAATCACGAAGTTTGCTATCAAATTTCCCGGGACATAAATATAATTCCCTTGACCGAAGGAGAAGTATATTATATGAAAAGGAAAGGAGAAAAAAAAGTGCGTGATGCAATGAAAACTTCTCTCCCCCTTATCCCTCCAAAATCGCGAGGAGCGTAAAACTTTCCAAGCCAATGGCCGACCTTCTGGATATTACTTCCATAAATCCATCATATTCATACCCCGGCTTCGTGCTATTGGTAGACGTGGCGCATTGCAGGCTTCCTTTCTCTCCGCCCCGATGCCGACGCTGGATGTTTCCGATATTAATATCGAATTTTTGCTAAGTCTCAAGTCGCGAAGAGAGATACGCGCACGCTCCCTGCCGGACATACACTGGACCTCATTATAGAAGAGGAACGATATTTACTCGTGGCGGTGGAGAGAGGAAAGAAGATCGGGAAAGGAGATGAGTGGAGAGAAGAGGATGAAAAGGAGGTGGATGCTGCTCCTAGTAGCGGCAATTCTGAAAGATTTCAATTTAGCGCACTGATGGGTTGTATGTGTGTTATATGTGTGTGAGAGAGCTATGGACAGATCATTGACGGAGACAAAAATTTTTTGAAATAAAATTTTCTTACCTTATAAATTTAATGAGTTAACTGAAGTAAAAATATTAGAAAATAAATATTTTCCTAAGAATAAAAAATATTACAATATAATTAGTCCTAAAGTTGCTTATTTATTAACATTTATTGGCATTTTCCTCCTAATTTGTGATATTTTCAAAAAATGGCGAGTACGCCGGGTGACAGTTCCTTCGCCATTTTTTTAAAAGTTTATACTCTAATAACTTTCAGGAAGAAACTGGGGTTGTAACCCAAAAATCTTAAGCTGGATGTACACTGCCATAGTGAGACCAATTATCACTTAGGGAGCCTTTGCGTGGAGTAGTGGAACTAGCCTATTGACGACGAGAGAAGACCTCTCCAAAATTTGAAGACTAGCTTGTATATGCATTACAGAAGCAATGAGAACATGCCCAACGGCAGCCATGGAAGTGATTCTCAACCTCTCCCTCACAAGAACAAGATACAGACTAAGTAGAGAGGGAATCATTAAAAAAACCACCTCCTCACTTCTTAGAGATCAGACAACTTACATACCACAAGACGGTATGATGAAAATGTATAAATTTTCAAAGAAATTCGTTACGGAGTTAAGCAACAAGAAGGAATGGGATCCAAATACTATTACCAGACTTGGGAAGAATGCCATTCAATGGTACACAGACGGCTCAAAAGCAATAGAAGGAACTGGGATAGGAGTGTTCGGGCCAGGAACCAAACACTCTGAAAGCTTGCGAATAACCCCAAGTATCTTTCAAACGAAAATCCACGCCTCAAGAAAGTGAGCTATCAAAGAGGGGGACTGAATTGAAGTGGAATATATACAGGGTCGTATCGAGAAAAAGTTTATTCAGAAAACTCTAAAATAGACTAATTTTCATACCTAACTCCCATTTTAACAATATTTATTTGCATAAAGTAAATAACAACAAATTAGACTTGAATATTTGCTTCAAAACCGACAACAATTTACCCAAATTCATTAAAAACAACAAATCCAAATCTTCAAACCTAAATAAATCAGGAGTTTATAAATTAAAATGTGGTAATGACGACTGTGATAAAATTTATATAGATAGAACTTTTAGGAATTTTAAAACTAGAATTTCAGAACACAAACGTAGTTATGACAACCAATAATCAGATTTCAACTATCCAAATCATTTATTAGCAAACCAACACTCTTTCGATTCAAATTTTGAAATTTTGCATATAGAAACTAAATCCTTCAAATTAAATATTTTAGAAGCCCTAGAGATAAATAAAAACAAATATTCAGATAATCTTCTTAACGACCAACTTGATATTAACAAATCTCCCTCATTAAACCTTTTTATCTAAAAAGGATTGTTGTGAATGAGTTTCCAGGTAAACTTGTTAAATACTGTAGTTAATCCCATATTTAGACAAATTCATTTCATTTCCTTGTAAATTGATATAATTTTATTGTTAAATATCCGTATAATTTAGTATTGTACTGTATAAATTGAAAATTTCTCATTATACCTCCATTCGTTTGAAAAAGCTACTGGGTTAGCGAAACGCGTCACTTTAAGTTTAAATATAATGTAGATTTAACAAAATAAAATTGTTTGATTTTATAATTTACTCTGGATCTACATCAAGTAAAAGCCTCATCTATTCAATTTTTAAATAACATACTTCACAATCAACAATAAATCAATATTTAAAGGCATATCACCCTGTAGAATGTCCCCCTATACAATCACCGCACATATTTACCTTGATTAATAATTGAGTCATTTAATATCGACAAAAACAAGACATGAAATAAATCTAAACTGCACGAGAATATTGAATATAGACATTACATCATGAGGGTCACTGACAAAGTAGTATCTATTGTGTTTATTAGTTATTTACGTTACTAGTTATGAAAAGAGCGATATTGTTCAACAAGCGTAATATTTGCCAAAACGATCGCCAGCGAGTTCTGCAAATTACGCGAGTTGAAAAATGTCGCTCTCTTCATAACGTGTTAACGTACAACGTTTTATCTAATTCCGCGCTTCTATAATATTTCATAAAAATTGCATTTCATTCAATTACAATGGTAATATCAAAGTGGATTCAAATGGTGTTAAAAGTATTGTTACTATGAAGTATTCACCCAGAAAATTGACTCACTTTAAATAACTGTGTCCTTAATAATGTTTTTTAATGTTTATAAATATCATAATACTATTGAATTAAAATTATGGAGTAATTGTCAGTTTTGACAGTACCTACCTAACTAATAAATTATTCTTTGAAACTCATGTGGTATGACCTTTTTGAAACATAAACAGTTACGTAAAGTTTTTACATAACTACTTTTCATAACTGATATATATGAAGGTTATGAAAAATGTGACGTTACCTAACGTCAAGGAGTGACGTAAAGTGTCACATTTGATAGCGGAATTAGATAAAGTATATTTTAGTGATCCAACGAGATGTACTAAACTATTAAATCCTCTTAAAAGTGCCATAAACGCATTTCTGAGCAATTCTCATACCTAGTACAGCTTAGTTTGCTTTTTCACTCATTTATTGGTACATTCGACGAAAGTAATGTGTAGTAGTGTGACTCCCCGCCGCTGTTGAAAGAGAAACGGGCCACCACCACACCGCCGGCGACGGTACCGTACCGTGCGCTCGGCCGCCGCACAACTTGAAAATCAATAACATCTTTGAGCAAACACTTGGCAGTGCACACACGCATCGCTTTCCCAGGGGTCCCGATGGACATGTAGGAACGGTAGAGTAGACGATGTCCGAAAGGGACGAAAATGAGAGAGGAAAACGAGAAGGGGGTAAAAGGGTCAGCATCTCTACGTTACACGGTGACAAAAATATTAAGAAATGTGCGTAGACTGATGTAATTTATCGATATTTGAGCGATGAAGTGGTTAAAAATCGTAAAATTAAATAGTATTCGTGGAGAAAATGGATTTTTTTTGTTGAAATTTGAATATTTCGAAATATTTTTGTTACTTTATAACGGCATCTCAAGAAAATCTACAAATTTGATAGATTTAGAGCTAAAATTGAAGTAAATCGTATTTACTCATGCCACCGCGTATTTTTTTTACAACTCACTCTCTCGGACGAGAGTCTGAACTTTCCGCCCGCCACCCCCAGGTCCACTACCTTCTCATTCAGTCCCTCGCTTCCTGGCGAAGCTGACGAAGATGACGAAGACAAAGGAGGATTATCAATCCTGTCTCTGTCACTTCTTTACGTGAAGTAAAAGACTCGAATTGTATACACTTTTTTCACATTGTTAGTTTAACTGCTTCTTAAATATTTTGAATTTCGATTATCTGCTGGAAATTCATTTAAGAAATCCTTTTATACAGGGTGGTCCGTGTATAATGCTACGGTTTCCCTTTTTAAATATACGATTCTGTTATAAGTAGATGTTGCCAGTCGGACTCCCTCATGAAGGGTACCGTACCATTATCTGTGATAATGAATATTCTGCTAAATATTTCAAACGTCTACCTCTTGTCGTTATTAATATCAAGCAGAATAATTATTTAAAAATAAAATTAACAATAAAAAAAAACTTCTTCACGGGGAATCGAACCCGGGTCTACCGCATGAGAGTCTGGTTTGCTTACTACTCGACCACCGAGGAATATGCAAATTGTTTATCTATAACGTCAGATGTATTACATAATTTTTGCTTAAAAGGAACTAAAGTGTGTGTACCGTGTGTCCCGCGACACGTTCTACCTTTTTTTTAGTATTAAGTATTAGGGTATACCTAGTAGCAGTTGATATGAAAAATATGTATGGTACCTTTAATATTTAAAAATAATAAATATCGTACACACAACTACATTTTCCGAACGTAATTTCATTGAATAATAGTCATGTCTGTAGTTAACCACTAACATGTGATTATCTTTAAATCCGTTAAGATTTGGGGATACTAACAAGTATACCTTTTATTTGTTGTAATGATGTGGCTTCAATTATTTTTTACAAAAGAAGTGCTAATGTAAAAGGCAAAAAAGTTTTGCGCATATATATGCCGTATACGTAGTCTATGTGGCGCCCTCTACAAAATACATCGAAATAGGTACAAAATTATGATTTCTCATATCATAAAACTCCCAACCTCAAATTTTTGTGCATATACGTCAAAAAGCGTTAAATTTATTGTAAAAAACGAAACTTAAAATTTCATATTCAACACCCTGTATCTATCTTGATATCAACATTTTATTGAGGCTAGTTGGTTTGAATCGCAATATTTTGAAGTGAATATTTTATGTACAATTACTTAAGGACTACCCTGTATAAAAAAACTCTAGTACGTTTAAGAAATTCTATTCGAAAGACGAATTCACTCTCCTGTTGCATTATAAAGTATAAGAAATGCAATATCAACATCTTATCTCCGAGTCCATCTTGGACGATTCCTTTGACTGGACATCGCATCTAAAGCTCTCCATTTTTCTTCGGCTTTGTCAACTCCCCGAGGGTCCAAAAGAGGTGCCATCCAAGATTCGACTAATATATATATATATATGTATACAAACACGGAAACGACGTGGAAAGGATAGACGTTAAGTGCTTTCGACAACTCCACTTCACTTTATTACATTTTTCTAATTTTAAATATACCGAAGGGTGTATTTCTGATGACAGAAGTATACTTTATGCTTTTTATAATTAATAAAATTTATGAAAATACACACAGTATAAATTTCGGAATATGTAGATTATATTTCGGCTCTAAATTTCCAGTACGTTACTTTTTATATATAAAAATATGTCAACACATACTCTCCCGCCCTAAAATATCCTCCACCTCTGTAAAAAAATCGACGCGCCGACGCCCGGCGTCTTCGAGCGTCCCTCCCCTCTTCTATATAATTTCATATTTCGACTTCATTGGTGGCTTTGACCTCGCCTTGCCCAATCCCTTCCTGCTTATAATATTTCTGATATTTCATAAGCTGGATTTATGATTGGTAGAGGTCCTCCCTAATATCATAACTCGACGACGTCGATGGCGTCGCGACGTCAGGCTTTAACACTCGCTCGTGTCTGATCCGCTTTATGAATAAAATTCTTGTTTTTGTTTTTCGTCAAACAAAACTGTATATTCAAAAGGTAGAAGTAAAAATTTAAATGGATTATTCAGATCAATGAAGTTTGATTTTTTGGGTTTTTGGGCTCTTCAGATATTTTTGGAAAGTTCAATTTCATCCGGTCATTCAGTGTTGATTCAGATGTTTCTATTCTACTTGTAAATAAAGAGAGTGTTTGACTGTGCTTGCGGTATTTTTGGCAAGCAGCACATTTTTATGTAATAAAATCGAGTAAAACAAATAGGCCTGACGATAGGGTTAACAACTACAAGTAATTAGCAGTACGGCTAATTTTTTCTCATTAGTACCTTGAAGTATGTAGATTAATATAAAAAAAGTTCACCAGTCTATCGATTTTCCAAATTAGAAAAAAAAATCACAAAACTTTTTTTTTCGAAATTGTTTAATATTTGGCGCTGGGAGGAAGGTAGAGAAAAATAAAAAATACCACCGTGTAGGGGGAGTGTTTTGCAATAAAAAAGGTTTCTTGCGTTTCTTTCGTCCGAGCAATGGTTTGTCCGGAAAAAATTCGGTAAGTATGTGTTCCGCATCCGCGCGACTCTATTTTCAGAAGCGCGACGGAGTACATTATAGACTATTGTACAGTTATTAATGTAGATATAAATAATTGTAATACGGCGTTTTGAAGAGGGAAGTGTCAGCTTTAAGATGGCATTTTTTTTCATAGCACACACTAATTTTTAGCAAATCAATCATATATAATATAAATATTATATTCTAATCAAAAACCAAGTATCTCCATGAAAAAATATATTATATAATAAGGTGGCATTGAAACAATTTTCCTAAGGATGGAAACTGTTAATTAAACTGTTATTAAATACTGTAACTTTGATAATACTGGAGTAATTTCAATGGGGTTTGCGTAGAAATGTTCGGGAAACTTCTAAGATCAAGAATATTTAATTATTACAAAACTAATTAATTTACATACATTTTTGGATTCAATAACTTTTTGTAGAAATTTTGTGGAAATCTTCTTACTATTTAAATGCCCTCGAAGTGTCTCAAAGGCGATTCCTCCGAATGATTCTAAACAAACCTAGAAGATATTCAAGCTCACTACTCTATACTGAAACACAAATATCAGATGTTAGACAATTATACATTATTCAGATAGGATGCCATCAATATAAAAATAAATACCAACTTACAACTCACAATCATAGATACGCGACAAGATTGAATAATCAATACTGTATACCAACAGCTCTTAAAACAATAGGTCAAAAAGGTTACTCCTACTTAGCACCCAAATTATTCGGGCAACTACCACAGAGAATTATCGATGAAACTTCTTTTAAACGCTTCAAAACCCAACTAGTAACATTTGTTAAAGAAACAGACAAAACAAAAATACACAAAATGATAGAATGCTGAATCAAAAACAGAAAAGAGTAAACTCATATTACGAAATGTATGTCTGATATACAATCATGTAAAAATTTTTTACGCAATCCAGAAAGTAGGTCTTCCGCCGTGCAGCAGCGTCGCGCAGATGCGGAACACAAATTAGTTTACCGAATTTTTTCCGGACAAACAATTGATCGGACGAAAAAAAACGCAGGAGACCTTTTTTATTGCAAAACATTTCCCCTACACGGTGATATTTTTTTTCTTCTCCACCTTCCTCCCAGCGGGAAATATTGCAGAATTTTCTTTTTTTTTTTTTCATAATCTGGGAAATCTATAGACTGGTATTATTTTTTTTATATAAATCTACATACTTCAAGGTACTTATAAAAGAAAAATCAGCCGTATTGCTAATTACTTGTACCTTGGGTCTGGCCTAAAAATGAAAAACCAAATTTTGGAATCTTACAGCTTGTATATTCATGAATGATTAGTAAACAAACCAAATAGTAGTTAGTAGTAGTTAATATCCCTTTATCCACCTTCTCCATCGATTATTTGAGAAAAGTTTCTATCAAGTAGACTATTCCAAGGCTCAGTCGTACGAACTTGGTCGTCAATTTGACACGTTGATTCGCTATCGCTAATCTCATCCATTATTTCGCTCATAATAGCTTCACTTATATGTTTCGATTCGTCAAATAATAACAGCCTAGATATCAAACTTTTAGCTTTACTCTGAAATCAAAATTTTCTTCAGTATAATAACACGGATAACGCGACATTAGCCAGAACGTTCATCATTAGACGTTAAACCACAAAACTAAATGTCTGTCATCTGTCAGCGCGTTCTTGAGCTATCTTTTTATCTACATTAATCAATTTCACGCTAATAACAATTAGTCCAGTAACTGAAGACCTGAAAATAGGCAAACCTATCAATATATTTGTCCAATAATTTTGTTTGGCTTGATTTGTAGGTCTTGACAGGTACTTCAAAGGGAGAAAAAGTTCTCCAAGATTGCCCCTTAGCTAAGGGCCCAAAATGGCCCCTAAATTCCCAAAAAACGGTTTTCCGCCTATATCTCCCGAAATACCCAAGTTAGACAATTTTTGTTTAGATAAAAAATGAAGGTCGTTAAATTATCTACAAAAATGGTTCCCATCATTTTTTTCGCAACACGAATATTTTTTGCGAAAATGGCCCTTGAAAAAACCAAAATTTTTACACCAAATTTTTTGGTGGTTTCTTACTAAATTTCTGCTCGAGGGCCTCGGAAATACATAGATTTTCACCTGTTAGACTTTGGAGACCAATTGTAATCGTATGGAATGCTTATGAAAACTGCCCCTCTTTTTTTCCTTCTCTAGAGAAGCAGGTCTGTCGCAGAATAAACATTTGTTTTGAAAATCGAACTTAGTCGCTCTTAGCTTTTGCTTTTTAGGGCTCGTTAAATGATCTAATTGTCTTGAAGAGTGCTTTCCGAAGTCGGTGTACACAAACTTGTCTCTTCTTTTAACAATATAGCGTCTCCTGCAGCTGTCGTGCATCTTGACAGAAGATCGTCGTTGTAAGGATAGATGAAAATTGTCAGCTTTTTCTTTGCTCACAGAAATCAAGTTTTCCAAGCCTCGACTGACATTGACCATATTGATAATAAATTCAAATAGTTAATTGAGAATCCAGCAAACCTTCTCCCTTATGTTCCCTCTTGATGCAACTCTAGCAAGTCAAAATTGTCACTTATTCACTTTAAAAAATTCTTCTTTTTAATTGATCATCGTAAAATATTTATATAATAATTTATAAAATATTTATATAATATTTATAAAATTCGTGCAAACGGTTACGACTGCTCCAAAAAACAACAAAGATTTAATGTCAACAATAGCAGACCACTGGAGTGGGCGCGTGGGTATACGTGGTAAGGTTAGGTACGATTCTCGCTAGTGGAAGGAGCATAAAAGACTTAAAAGAGGCGTACAAGAGAATAATAAACATAAAAAAACGGCGCTCAAATATGGGGAACAAGTTATATGGATGGAAAGGTCAGAATATAAGCTTTAATTCAGTGTGGGTATTAATTCTCAAAAAATTAACAGCGGAGAACAAAAAGCATTAAAAAAAAAGGCCAGTTTTCACCCGTGTTACCAATTTTCCCGGTCCCTGGAAAATGAGTGCATTGTATTCCTAATAAAAATATTGGTTCAGAGAGGAGACATAGTAAGCTTTCAAATGGTGTGCATTTAATAACAAAATAATTGAACATTAGTTCTTTATTTTCGCTTGTTTACAAGATTTGTGAGAACTCAGAAAACGGCTGAAAAATGTAAATAAATAAATAAACTTTTTATTGAAACGCCACAAAGATACTAAATAAAAATTTATAGGAACATTCAGGACCTCCCCAGACCCCATTTGAAAAAACAAGGGATAATAAACCATTTAAAACAAATAAAATGTCAATGATTTAATGGAAGAGGCCAAAATATTGGGGAAAAATAACATTGGCAACTTTTTGCAATGTCCTCGACGGACGAGAACGGGGTTTAAGGTACACATATTGATACCTACGGATATTCCCATTACAATGAACTTTAAATCATCGAAAAATATTAATTTTTGACCGAGTTCTGGAAGAATTTGTCCGCCGGTTTACAAGTTAATTTTTTAGACGGTAGCATTTCTAGAGGTAGTGCAGCCGCGTAAGCGAGGGGACGTTTGGATGCGATTATCTCGAAAACTATTGAATTCTTAAAAAAAATGATAAGGACTATTTTTGTAGATAATTTAACGATCTTCACTTTTTACCGCAACAAAAATTGTCCAAATTGCATATTTCGGGAGATAATGGCGGGAAATTGTTTTTTGGGGGGCGCTAGTGGCCATTTTGGGCCCTTAGCCAAGGGGCAATCTTGGAGAACTTTCTCTCCCTTTGAAGTACCTGTCAAGACCTACAAATCAAGCCAAAAAAATTATTGTACAAATATACTGATAGGTTTGCCCCTTCAGTTACTGGACTAAATCAATAACCGGTAAATACAAAATGCATTTAGTCGATAAAGTGTTGAGTCCGCATCCTATCGCCAACACCAATAATTTATTCAGATATTAATGTATTTATGAAATTTAAATTAAAATATTATTTACTTCTCTTGCTTGTTCCAAAAATGCATGAGCAGACGAATCACTACTCGATAGAGATTGATATTTCTCACTCGGTCGTTCCGGTAAATCACTATAAGTAGATTCTCTAAATTCCTCTGAAATAAAAGAAATATATCCGTAAAATTTTCATTAAAAGGGATCAAATATTCACCGTCCGTGGCTCGTCGTAAAGTCGCAAATTCACTCCCATCTATAATTTTTGCAAATTTTTCCGAATTACCGAACAAATAATTCACCATAAACATATCGATATCCGTAGATGGTTGTTTTCGTAGAACTTCTTCGAGCAAGAGAATCACTACGTTCTTTATCTCCGGATGGGATTTCAGATATTTATGATTGTCTCTTATGATCGTTAATTTATGATAATTCAATAGATGCTGCTGCTGCGCAGTTATTTCGATGTCAATAGCATAATTATTCATACCTAAAATTATCAATCTCGCGATTATTTAGTTATCAAAAAATAAATTTCCTACCTCTTGGAATGGCTGTGGGATGGAAGCTCTCAATTCCAGATATTACTTCTTGAAAATTTTGTGTCATTATTCTTAATTAATTAATATAAGTTTAATATAATTACAATTTAATATACATACAAAAAAAAAGAGTTCACAAAATAATTGTACAAAAAATGACGTTAAAATTACATTTCTGACAAACAAACTGATACAAAATAGAACCTCAAATAACAATATTACCAAAATTAAACATTTAAATGTTCCTATACTGACGTTGCAGTTTTTGGACTAAAAATGGACGCCGACGTAAGCTACTAAAAATTCAAAAAAAGCTCAAACTTCAGAACAGAAGCGTAGCTAGGAGGTGGCAGGGGGGACACATTCATATCCCCGGGCACCACATTAAGAAGCGCCAAATAGTATATTTGTTGCTTTCGTTTATTTGGGCTTCAAGCACTTGTGCATGGCCACCTGTAACACAAGGCCGGAATCCTACATGTGGCAACGTGGCGCACCTGTCAAATAGTGGGCCGATGAGAACGACTTGTAGGCCTACTACAATGGTGAGAAATATGAAATAAACCAAGCTATAGAACATTTTTAACGAATAAAAATCGAAATATTTATAGGTAGACTAAATAAAATAAAAATGCAAAAGGTAATTTATTGATAAGAATATAAAATATGGAGAAAATCAGCCTCTACTTTCCCCTACAGCTGACCAGACACCACCTTAAAATAATTATTTCTTCGCCCTTTATTTCTTAATAGACCTTTATTAATACAAACTGAACTACATACAATAATATGGGTACAACAGAATTCTTGAGAAGTAATATAAATAGTGGGTATTTAAAATCATTAAACTAGATAGAATGTACAGAACTATTGTAATTAAGAATTTTTTCTTTTTTTTACATTTTGTTTCATGATTATTATTTATATGTTTCTTATTAGCTTGTAATTTATCTTAAATTGTTTTTGATAAAAATATTTGCTAAAATAGATAACGTCATTTCTAAAAGAAAACTGGTTCAGATAGAATAGTTAATCTGCCTCTCTTTATAATCTGGGCTACTAGCCCAATTTAAGACAAAAATTAAAAATTATTCACAAACGCGCCACGAGAAGCATTTACCCCGGCGTCTGACTGACAAGTACACTGTCAGTTTTCGATATATTACGAACGTACTCGTTATGTCATCAGTCATTTTTGGTTGAGCGCGAATCTTAAACTAATGGTATTTCCATTCAAATAATTTTATCTTGATGGGTAATTTCAAGCAGCAAATATGTTAAAGACAATCTCCTGGGTTTAAAATTATAATGCACAAGCTTTTGTTGAACTACTATCCCTGATCTGGGTTATTAATAGAGAAAATTATTAACCACTAATAGAGAAATTCAACTGCTCGGTTGGTTAGAAGAAGCCATAATTATCAACTTCACAGCTAATAGTGGAAAAATGGTTATTATTAATTCTATTTTGATGTAATTAAAGTATTAATTGAATAGATGAGGCTTTTACTTGATGTAGATCCATACTAAATGATTAAATGAAACAATTTGATTCATTAAAATCTATAATATAATCAAATTGAAGCTGTGACGCGTTTTGCTAACACAGTAGCTTTCCCAAACGAGTGCATTAATTACAAATCAGTTGACAAGCATGATTTTGGGGCCTCTATTAAGCATTAAGGGAGCCTTTCCACTCATAAATTAATGACACATTCACAATGTAAGCTTGCAGATGGCATTTGCTGTTTCAATTGCAAGATGTGAGTGGTCCTTCAGCAATTTGAAGCTTATTTTGTCTTATTTACGTGCTTACGTGCTAAGTGATCTTGCACTTTTTAGTATGGGAAGGAAACACTTGAAAATATTAATTTTGACAACTTTGACAATATGATTGACGAGTATGCGACAGTCAAATCAAGGAGGAACATATATCGGTCCGAGGAGGAGCGCATTTGTGTCATGTCCTCAGGAGTAGATGATCCTAAGTAGAGATTTAATTTTGACAATACTCTTACACTTTCAAAACACCTCGACACTTTCCTAATATATATTTTTCGTCGACATATACCCACCTACCTTGAGCCTGTTGATCAATCCAAACCAATTAGTGTGATTCAAATAAATGACCGAATGAATTTCTCATAGGTACCATTTGGGAGAAATATTGACGTCACATGCTTGGCCAATGTCCGTTAGATAATCTAATTTGGCCCATTATCCGTCCTTATAACCCTTGGCCATCAATCGCTCTGATGGTCTACCCAAGAAAACGCTAACGCTCCTATACTACTAGCGGGAGATAATGAATAATACTATTTTTCAATCAGGTCGAAGTTGTTGGAATCTATAGACTTTTATTCTCCCTTTATCTGAACGACACTATCCGTAACGTGATTAGAATCAGTCGTCTAATGTTTTAAATTGAATTATTGTCACTTTTAAAATGACTATTCACAATAAATCGAACAGTAATAATAAGGGGTATGCAAAAATGAGAAAATTTACGAAAAAACGCAAAAATTATTCACATTTATCTACTTAATTTGGGGTAGTATTTAGTTATATCGTTTTTTATTTCAATTTAACTGACTGGCGCAGTTTTACATCGTTTTCTGAATGGAAAAAAATGACCAAAACCCCTCCTTTGCCCCAACTGAAGCGAGATTTTGCTCGATCCCCTTCCTGCACAACGCATAATAAATGGACACCATCATGTAGACTACAGAAAAGTTTATAAAAAGCTCATTAATTCAAAATATCTTGTTATAACTCTCCTAGTAATAGTCCAGTAATTTAAGGCATTTTAAACCCCAATCTGCGGAAAAATTCCTAGTGAGCTGGATTTTCGTATACACCTTTATTACGGTGTTGTAATGAAGATGTGAAAAATCGACAACGATATCGTGCCGGCTAAAAAATTTATGAAGGTCAAAAGGTCACGAAAATCAGTTTTTCACAAATATCTCGCGACCCATTGCTCAGCGGTCAATAGCATTCATTATAAAAATTGTTCCCAGTGAAATTATCTACAAAAAATGTCTCTTGCAATTTTATGTGAAATCAACCGTTTTTGGAATAGAGCGCTGCCAAAGATTACAGAATAAAAATATAAGATGTTTCACTCGTTCGAATTTATCGCGTGAAGCACCGATGCCGCTGGTGACTGTCTGGTGATTTGGATGGTAAAGTACGTCGCTACGTCCTTACTTGCATTTAATTTGGAATATTATACGGGACGTCGCCCGTCGAGCGCTGTTATTTTAGAACGGTGTTTTTGGGTTGTTCGTGTTTTATATTTATATATAGATCCTGGATACTGTGAATTGATTCATTTTAAAAATTCAAGTTTATTTTCTACTTGCTATTGACCTCCGAGCAATAGGTCGCGAGATATTTGCGAAAAACTGATTTTCGTGACCTTTTGACCTTCCTAACTCTTTTAGCCGGCACGATACCGATGTCGATTTTTCACATCTTCATTACAACACCGTAATAAAGGTGTATACAAAAATCCAGCTCACTGGGAATTTTTTAACATGAACAGGATCTTAAAATACAAAACAACCAAATTATTTTCGACAATTTATTCTAAAATAAATATTTTTACAAATAAATAAAATTCCTAACCTATAATTTTCTCGCTACAGTCTTATGCGCTCCATACAAGACAGGCGCAAATTCGGTATTATCGCTTATACTATTATCAACAGGATAATAAGCACTATAAGGATTATTATAAGGATTATTTCCATACCCACCATACCCGTAGGGTATGTGGTTAATACTGTTACTAATCCTATCGTATTCATCAGCTTCTTCGTGCAGTGGGACTGTAGTAACTTTTACTTTAGGTGTTCCGTGACCGCTTTCCATCATCTTCTTCAAAGCAACACTTCCTACCATTATTAAGGCCGCTTTGGCGGCTAGTAGGGAATGTGCAGCTATGGTAGCAAGGATTGACATTACCAAGGGACCTGTTAGTCCAAAAATACCCAAAAGAACCATGAAAGCGTACTGATAGTATCTGAAAGGAAACATGTTTATCTTTCCAATGTGATCTAATAGAAGAATCAATTAATTCTACTCTTTTTAAGATTAGGTACTTTTCGGGAGAATGATTGGAATTTAATAGGGATGTGAAGTTAAAGGTTAAATACCACAGAAAGCCTGCAATCATCAACCCGAAGCATCATTACCAACATAACATTGTTATATTATGGATATTCTTGACATATGACAGTGAGTTTTTTAGAACACAGATATCAACATATTAGTTCTGTGGTTAGAGCCATCGAAATAGAAGAATATATGCACGAAAAATAAAGCGAGCAATGGGCTTTGACATAAAACACCTGCATATGCAACTTAAATATGATCAAAATAAATAATAAAAATTAAAATCATTCAAAGAATTACTCACCTTTTTTCTTTTTGTAAAGCTTGCTTATTCATATTAAAAAATCCACCACTTTGACCACCCCCTTCTCCACCTCCACCTCCTCCACCTTTTCTTTCCTCAGTTTCCAGTTGCGTCTCTTCTTCTTCATTATCTAAGGATCGACCTTTAGTCAAATCTATTGAAAATGAATGAGTCTCTAAAAAATCTGAAACTGCGCTCAAAAGGCGTTGTATTCCATCCAAAGATTTCCCTCTTCTGTTATTAATTGTAAGGTCATTTCTTAATAATTGAAAACCTTCAGCAAGATCTATGTCGCTGTTTAAAGATTTTTCGAAAGAAGAAGCTGCTTGGTCTAGCAAACAGGTTACGCTAGAAATAACTTCAGGATTAAAACAATATTAAACTTGTTATTAATTCATGTATAAATAGAAAAAAAGAAGAAGAGAAATGAATAAAATAAGAAAAATCTAGATTCTACTTACACCGTTTGCGAATTTAAGCAATCATTTATTTTCGTTTTCACAGTTTCGTTGACTTCTTGACCGTTAGTACTGAGCAACATTACAAAAAATGCAAAATTTTTAACCCACATATTGATATAAGATCGTTCAAAATCAAACCTTAACAAACTAATGGAGATTTTAAAATAATCTCACGGAATTTATAGGCTCACGTAAAAAAATAGCGTGTTTGGACCTAACCATGCAAAGCTTTTTATTTGTTTTCATGTTATAACTTTTCTCTCCCAAATGAAAATCAACCTATTTTCTTACTTTTCTTCGATATCCGCTACTGTTTACACGAGATGTATTTTTTTCATAAATGAATAAATCGCTGACCGAGATGTTCGTTTTCGATAATTGGCAAGTGTCGATTTCACGCAAAGTTTTTCCTTTCTTTTGATCTAAATTGGCGTTTCTAAGTCGTACAGTATTGAATTATTATTTATAAATAGTAGTTAAAATTGTTTTATTCAACTACATATATACGTTTATGGATAAAATATTCACCAATTCATTATATAAATTCTACCGTGCGTTTTCTGTATTTGAATTAAAAATATCTTTTATTCCTCCTACCTACAGCTAGTACCATCTATCGGACATTCCGTAACCTAACAATTAATAGTGGCCATGTTTCTAGTTTAAGTAATAGGTCTAGCAATAGGTGGCGCAGCTAATTAATAAGTAAAATTTGGATTTAATTGTAATAAAACTAGTTTTGCCAATTCAATGTGGTATAAACTGTTAAATAATGCTCAGTTCAATAAATATTTCATTTGTTAATGCAAATTCAAAACTTTCGCCCAAGTAACTCATGCTGCCGTCTATAAGAGAACTACCGAAACTTTGGGGTATTGAGGAAAATCTAGGTGAAAATAGTAGACATTTTTAATCCATCAGTTCGATAAAGAGAAGTATATATGTATTTAAACTCTTTATTTTTTTAAATACTGTCACGCTTATAATTAATTTCTTTTAAATTTCCTAACAAATAGTGAGCTATATTTCAAATACCTACTCTTTCAAATTAATATTTGAATCAATTTATTTGGTTACTTTTATATGTCAACAAGTTTTCGTTTCATTCTTATGCTTGGGACATGGAACAAAGTGCTCCAGCTGTTCTCCAGCAGGAGTAGATAATGTGGATTTAGTATACAGGGGGACCAGGGGGTGTCTAGGTTCTTAATCATTTCCGCTGCAATTCTATCATCACCCGGCGCTTTCCCATTTTTCAATTTTATAACAACTCTTTACAGCTCTTCCAATTTTATACTCTTTATTTCGACTTCTTCGTTTTGATTTGTTCGTTCGACTTCTTCGTTTCGATTTTCCTTGTTCTTGTTCGTTATTTGGTTTTATTTGAGTTTGTTGATCTAACAGCTCTTGAAAATACTCTCTCCATCTTTCTATAATGTCTGCTTCATTTGTTAGTATCTCTTCATTTTTATCTTTTATGTACTGTTCTTTTCTATGTTTTTCTGTTCTTAACGATTTTAGAATCTTATGAAATAGTTTTTGATTCCCCATACTATCTTTTTCCATTTTGTTCCCGAAATCTATCCAGGCATTTTGTTTTGCTTTTATTATTAGAACTTTGACTTTCTCTCTTTGGCTTTTGTATCTTTTATATTGTTCTTGTG
>CAJUYG010000783.1:41282-59848 GCA_910591675.1 Galerucella calmariensis
ACAATCAGGGTTCGTCGGCATGACATGATATATAAAGCAGAGGGTGAGTTGAGTCTAATCCCAAATTTTTATGCAAATCAGTCAGAGGCAAAATCATTTTTTAAGGATTCGTAATTTTTTTTACATTAAGCTGTAACAGGGGCTGCTTTTTAAGTGTTGAAATATGATGAAATTGTATTTCAAAGCTCAAAACAATCATTATTCAACTTATCCAAACCAAATCTTACCCATTTTCAGATTTAAAATGTTATTTTATGATTTTTGACAAATAAAGGTAGTTTTCACCCCTAAAAACCGTTTAGCGCCCTTCGGTTCGATATAGATTTTGAACCTTCGGCTATCACCTACCTCCTGTTAAAATTTCAAGTCAATCCATGCGGGACGAAAAAATTGCGAGGTTTTACCTTTTTTTGAGCTTCATTCCCTGTACTATAGAATGAATGTTTCCTTTATAGAAATTATTGCTAGTAATGTATGATTTCCGGTTTAAATAATTTGGTCTGATTGAGTCACCCGATATATTTTTATTTCCCCTTCAATATACAACTAATTCAAATTGTCACTGTCCAATTATAATAGGTTTTGGTGCCATTTTTCTTGTCTCTTTGCTTGTACAAAAACCAAAAGGTGGGCATTGATATTTAGGCCAATCGGTATGGGTTGTTTTAGACCAAAAGTACAATTTTTGATTTGAACATTTTCCTGCAATTCCATTATTTAAGCAATTGGAGTGAAAAAACAAAAAAAAATTTACTCAACGATTTTCCGGAAAAATTCATGTCTAGCATCGTTAAGCTTTTCTCATTTAAATACTCAATTTTGAAGTTTTTTGTAATTTTTGCGGCATTTCACGGATATTTTGTGTGCTTTGACTAGACTATAAAAGTATTTAAAGAACGCGCTTGAGCATGACAGATAACAGAGATTTAGTTTTGTGGTTTAACGTCTAATGTCAGATGAACGTTCTGGCTAATGTCACGTTATCCGTATTAAACTGAAGGAAAATTTTGATTTCAGAGTAAAACCACAGATTATAGAGAACAGCAGTGTGATCACGAAAACTCGATGCGAACAGTCCACTCGATACGTGTAATGGTATCGTAAATGCAATTATATTTTTAAAATGGCGTACTCGATTCGAGTTGATCATTCGTAATCCCACTGCAGATACGAAAGCTTGACAGAGAACAGTAAAAAGAGAGAGAGAGATGGGTAGACATACCCATTTAAATGCCCATCGTCTTATGTCGACTCCGTTCGGGCTGCTTCGCGAAATTTGTCAACAGGGTTGTCAATTTGCATATTCCTTCAATTTACGATTATAGGTCAAATATTTTATTAAGCATTTTTTAAGTGTGATAGTTATACAGATAAAAATATTCTTTTGGTGCTACAAATTATTATCAAAATTCTCCCGTGTATAGGTGTATATTGTATTCCCTTCAATAATAAATAATTTAAAAATTATTTGTACTTTAAAATTTGGTTGATTTTTGTAATTATTTGTGTTATCTAAAAATGTATTTATTAATTAATCTCCCAAGAGTAATGACTATTTATAACAAATCATAGGAATGTACATATAGGTATTTAATAAATACATAAATATATATTCGATTATGATTATTGTTTTAATTCATGGCGCAGTTTTAAATATTTTGAGTAAATTTCCAAAAAAACTAGATCCGGCACTAGAAATTGTTATTGTCTTCGAGTCAACAGTGCAATTTGGTAAGAAATTCAGAAAATATTTTAAACTGGCAACATCGCGGCCATACCGAGTTAAAGGTCCAAGGTCATTGACGACGGAGCTGAAAATCGTTTGATGTTTTCCCGGGATTCGTATCTGTTCTCTTTATAATCTGTGCCCCCATCAAAGAAATCAATCGGTTAACCGGATAGAATTAACTTCACAACAATGATAAATAAACATAACCTTAATAAAAAGTGACGAGTTTCAAAGTTTCTTATGGTTTCATTGTTCCTATTGTTCGAAAAATGTTTTTTTTTAGTTTTATCTATAATTGACGATTTTTTTTTGGTACTAGCCTTATTATTATTTTCACCCTAATCTGAATGATATGAATTGATAGAGCAAATATAATGAAACGGTGTTTTTTCAGCTTTTTAGAATGTAAATAAACACTTTTTCGCAGTTACTAGCTAAAATAATGAATTATCTTTGATATTATACTGAAATTTCAATCAAATTTCTAATTTTCAAATGTCACTCCTGTCAATTAAATTTCTCTAACCGCCAGTAACCATACTCCTAGGTGCGGGAACTAAAAGAGATCCCGTTTTATAACTTATTGCGTCACAAATTACGTCATTAACATACTCCCCTATCACCGTTCTATCGCAAAAATGCAGTTGGAACTGAATAACAGTTCCCGTTATATCAACGGGATCTCGCGAAAAAATACATGTGTGCTTTGACTAGGCTATAAAGGTAGTTTGAGAACGCTCTTGAGCATGACAGATAACAGACATTTAGTTTTGTGGTTTAACGTCTAATGTCAGGAGCGGGTAAACATACAACACGGCTCCTTCAAGTGCGCATGACTCAAGACTTTGCCAAATTTAGTAGTAGTAACATAACAATATTGAAATAAATATGTAAATATCAAAAATATAAAAATAAAACACAAGAAAACCAGGCCTAAGCCCGGTTTATCAAAGTGTAACTATGTATAGAAATATCAGAAAATAAGAAATAAAAAACTAAAAAAAAAAAAAACCCAGCACCTAACCGGGGTTCAAAATTACGACCTCTGAGTTGTAAGATCAATACCCTACCAACTGCGCTAATCAGGGTTGCCAACTTTATTATAATAAAAATAGCATTGCTTGTGAAAATAATCGCCGAAATCGCCAGTTGTCATAGAGCGAGCGAAGCGATTTTTTTTTCTATTCGGCGATTTTTCTGAACGATAAAAATGACATATTTTAGTAATTTCGCACTTATCATGCGATCTATATTTTTATGAAAATTGTTCTTGGTACTCACGTATTTTGACCTGAAAAACACGAATTTCATAATATAGTCTCTAGTTTTCGAAATAATTGATGCCAAAGTTTGAAATTTCTCCTTCTATGTATGGCAAGTTTTGGGCAAGTATTGTATCTTCTTAGATCCCAGGACATATTACATACATTTATTTTATGATTTTTGTCTTAGAAAGGCATCATAAATATATTATTTTTCCGCCCAAAATAGCCGGAGAGAATAACGAATATCGCCCAAAAAATAGCACTTAGCCGAATCATAAATAGAACCGCCTCTCAAGAAAAATAATGGCCCAAATGGCGATTAATCGCCCGGGTTGGCAACCCTGGCGCTAATCGGCTCACATTCAGTCACATCGAATAGAAGGTTAAAGGCTGCTTGGACGCATGCGCACCTCAACTACTAAATTTGACGTGGTGGGTGGAGCCGTGTTGTATGTTTACCCGCTCCTCTAATGTCAGATGAACGTTCTGGCTAATATCGCGTTATCCGTGTTATTGTACTGAAGGACGAAAGAAACGCAAGAGACCTTTTTTATTGCAAAACACTTCCCCTTTCGAAAAAAAAAGTTCTTGATTTTTATTCCTAATTTGGGAAATCGATAGACTGGTAAACTTTTTATATTAATCTACATACTTTAAGGTACTTATGAAAAAAAAATCAGCCGTATTGCTAATTACTTGTAGTTGTTACCCCTACCGACTGGCCTAATCTCCATTAAAAAATCCCCTTGTATTATTTGTAAACTTTTAAAATAAACAATAAAAAATTACACACGTGGCAACACAAACCATAACAATTGTTATCTTTCAAGTATGTTATCAGAGTAATAACAATTAATAAAACAATAAACAAAACACTCAAAAGTAAAGTTTAACTTTAAATTATCACCCAATTAGTATTTAATTATATTGCTGTGACGAAAAAAAAGACCTAATATTTGTTGCAAATTAATATAAAAACTCACCAAATTAGCGTCTCTCAAAAGATCCTCTGTATGCACGTTGATACCCAAAATTTCAATCATCCTAGCATACTGTACGGCAGACCTAATCGACCAACATCTCGGATCCATATATTTGGAATGAATCCTACTCTCGCCGATCGTCAAAAACATCACCGGATACTTATTCTGCTTCAATCTGATCACTTGACAAATGTCCGGGTTGAAACAAGAGAAAATAATTCTCCTATCACCCCCGTAGCGTAGTACCACGTCCAAAATGGTATCGAGATATAAGTTGAGATCGGTCGGATGATATAATTCGTAAGTACCGTCGAATAATTGCATAGTCCATTTGATTTCGATGTTGAAACCTGTGTGGCTATCAAGAGTTTCTAAAGCTTGTTGGAGAGTGGGGAAGGGTTGATGGTCGTCGAGGTCTTCGTCAAAGAATCTTTGGTTTTTAGATTTTGCTTCTGTTAAGTGGTAAACCTGAAAATTGTAAGAACAAGAATAACACTGGGGGGAAGGATAGAACAGAAATTAGTTAGACATGAAAAATAAAAAGCATTGTCTTACCACTCCAACTTAGTTTACTCTGTTAGAAATATTTCAGTTAATAAAAAGTAATTAGCTTGGCTTGGTATTATTCATATGTGATGACAGCCAAAAATAAAATTTGGAAAATTATCAATTTGTTTCATAATAATGCCCACTTGCACTGTATTCGCTAACTCACTGTTTAAAATAACACACTGTTAAAATTTAAATAATCGATTACATTGCACCGTAAATTACAATCGGTTGGTACCAACTCCTAACTTCAGTCTCGTCAGACAATGATATTTTGAGGTTAGATTTCGGATTAAAAAAAATTAGATGACTGGTGGTTGTGTGTAGGGCGAATAATTAGAAAAAATCTTTACCAATACTTTAAATTATTAGAATTTTAACAAAAAAATAACTGCCAGTCGATTTCTTGTCCAAATATAGGTACCCCATTTGGCCATTCAAACTCCTCTATTTAAAATTTGCCCCTGAAACGATTGATAGTACAGTAGAAACTCGATTATCCGGCTCTCAGTTATACGGATTCGCGATTATCCGGACTACCGACTCATTATATTAAAATTACCTACAAGTCAAATTTATGCAAACATGAACGTTTTAGTATGTACGTACATGTATGTATATAATCTAAGAAGATGTATCTCCTAATAATTTCTTAATAAACATTGATTTTCATTGATATGTATTTGTTGTTTTTAATAAATATCATATATAACATCGTATGTACAACATATGTATACACAAAACCCGCTTTTCTTAGTACATTCGATTATCCGGATTTTCTATTATCCGAATGCCTAACAACAATAATTAGTCCGGTTAATCGAGTTTCTACTGTAATTGTAATGCTCTTGCTTTTGAATTGTTTTCAATAATTTTACTTTGACAATTTATAAACTAAAAAATGAAACAAATGTTCCCAGTAAAAGGGTCTTTTGAGGGTGCTACCTGAAAATTTCAGTTGAATATTCATAGATTTGTGGTATTTATAATATATCCCTATCATCCTCAAGGAATGTCTGCTTCCAAAAAATCCTTAGACGCGCTGAGCTATTTTTTGACGTTAGTCACATCAGTTTTGTGTGTTTTTTAGGTTAGAATTCATACTACTGTGGTTTATATACGATATAAAATCCTCCAAAATCGGTGGCTTAGTTTAATAGTGGCTTAAATTGCGATGCAAGCCAAAATTGAAAATAGTTAAATTTTAAACTACTGCTATAATGAGGTGCAAGTGGCCATAAGACAACAAAAATAAAACCAAAAGATAACTAGATAAAAACTTACCTTCAATAATTTCAATTGCTCCAAAGTGAGTTCCTTCAGTGGAATCTCCAACATGTCAGTATCATTCAACTCCTTCTTTCTCTTCATAGAAATACAAACATGAAAATCATGATAAATAATAGGCACTAAATCTTTACTCAGCTGCACATCGAATTCAACATAGTCAGCTCCGTGTTCTATAGCATTTTTCAAACTAGCTATCGTATTCTCTCTAACTTCAGCACAATTTTGTACTTTTGTTTTAAAACTAGAGCCCGATCCTCTATGTCCTACATCTAAACCCGTTCGTGTTTTGTTCCAATGTCTTGCATAAGAAACAAGCATATCACATTTGAAATTAGGCAAAGGTCCAATTATTAAATATTCTATTCTAATTTGTCCCAAAGGACGGTGTTTTGTACTGGTTACTGGTAATACTACATGTCCTTCAGAAGATTGAAGCACTGAAGGTAAAAGATAACTAAAACCTGCATGATATGGTGGTTCTCCATCACCACACTTTGAACTATAAATATAGAAGTCGATCAGAAAAGCGATGTTTGCTGGAAACAGAACAGTACATTGGAAAAACAGCATGTCATCTTTTTGAAGTACATTCCCAAACTGATTCTGTGAGAAGAAAGTTGGATCTTCTGCATGTAAGCTAGCTACTTCTGTAAAAGCATGCACTGGTGTTTCTACTGAATCCTGTGTGTCTGCACTCAATGATTCTTCCAGGGCTTCTGACATGCTTTTAGGGAATCCAGCACTACCACGTGTTAGAGACACTGGTGTGACTTTGATGTGAATATCTCTGTTTTGATATTTTTCTCTAAATAGCACCAACGGATTATTGCATAGTTTCAGCTGAACCACAGTTTCTTTGCATAACCAACCCCTATCTAAAAATTCGTTGTCATTGTAAAAGCCATATTCGTGTGGAGGATCTTCAATAGTAGGTGAATTGCCTGACGAAGAATCAACTGCTCTAGGTTGTAGGTTAGCCTCCCAGCTCCTTACTATTACTTGAATACCAAGTTCAAGTACAATACAAATGGCATATCTAAATTCAACTTTCTTTTTTTCTGGAATTTCTATAATAGCAGACCAAATGTCGGTGTCGTCTTCCCTCGTAAGGGGAACACATTTTTCAGCTTGCCATGAGCCCAGCTCTGGCAAATCCCCACAAACACAAACTACTTCATCATTTCTTAACGAGACATTCGGTACTCTAACACGAAACAACCACTTTTTAGGAGTGTATTCAGTGGATTTTAAGGAAGTGCTTGAAGCTGTCGCTTCTCCTTTGCCATTCCGAATGTCCTCATTGTTTGGGTCTTCCAAAAAAAACCAACGTTGCATTTTCAATATTTAAATTCACTTCTAGATTACACACAAAACAAAACTTTTATTTAATACTGATTGTTCCCGGAATTATGAAACGGATTTATTTACAGACAAAGACATGACTAGAGTTTAATTTCAATATATACTTAATCATTTCCTGTAAGTACTTCACGTCATCTTGCAACTATTACATTTAAACCAAACATGTTCATTTTCACCAACCATAAAGTTGATATTCAACTAATTATTATAGATATAATTACTCTTTCTCTTTAATAAATAAAATACTCAGCTCCGAGCCAACCCTCACACCCGTATATTTGAAAAGCTACTACGGAACAGAAGGCTACACGTGCACTATATCACTATACTACTTGTGTTCTATTTTCATCTACACACGCTATCATTACGTTCAATAAATTTTACAAGTAATTGGTGCAGGTATTTCTATTATGCAGTTATTAATTTAGAAATATACATGTGTCAAAGACAACTTTGACGTCTAGATGACGTTTATGTCACGCCGACCTTGAAGCCACTGGTGTAAATCGCACTGGAACTCAAAGCCTACAGATCTCTGATTTTGTGTCAGTTGTCATTGATGTCATGTCATTCACCAAAAGTTAGGTTAGACTACTGATAAAATGTTTTCATTGTCGATTTTGAAGCACAGCTCTAATTTAGCAAAGTTTCATTTGCCGAAATCTTTATTTACTGCAAGTGTTTATAGACAACAGTCAAATCATGATGAAGTAGTTCTAGAGACCAGAGATATTACCAAAGATCGAACTCAACAAATTCCAGTAGAAACTAGCATACGATATTTGAAAAGTGCTGCTTATGAGAAAACCTACGAAGGGCAACCTGTCTGGTTTTTGTATAGAAGAAATCACAAAGGACTGTTACCTCCTAGAAAAACCAGAAAAACTTGTGTAAGAGGTGGTCAAATATCTACAGGAAATCCTTGCCCAATTTGTAGAGACGAATACTTAGTTTTACATGAACATAATGTAGATTTACTGAAACAGTTTATTTCTCCCGAAACCGGTAGTATATTAAGTTTTAACAAAACTGGCTTGTGTCAGAAGAAACATGAAGAACTAGTTGTTGCTATTAAACGAGCATATGATAGAGGTATACTAACATTTGATGTACCATTTAGATCATATGATTATTCAGAGTTTTCTCCAAAATAATGGAAGCTACTTTTGTTATTGTTGGTGGTGGTATTGCAGGTGTTAGTTGTGCAGAAACTTTGTCGTTTTTCAAACCAAATAATCCTATTATACTTCTAAGTGAATCATCACTTATAAAAACAGTTACTAATCTTCATGCTATTACGAGAACTTTAACAGAATTCAACATAGAAGAAATAGAATCTTCAGAATTCTCGTCAAAACATCCAAACATAACAGTTGTTCATGACACTCTAGCTGAAATTAATGATATTGATCATTATATAAGAACATCTGAAGATAAAATCATAAAATACGAAAAATTATGTTTGTGTACAGGTGCTGAACCAAATCTCATCCCTCAAGCTAAAGATTTTGAAGAAATTATTGGTATAAGAGACACAGATTCTGTAGAAATTTTTCTTAAAAGAATAAAAAAAGCTAAAAAAGTTGCTATTGTTGGTAATGGAGGTATTGCTTCTGAATTGACTTATAAAATTAAAAACACTGAAGTACATTGGATCATCAAAGACAAACACATATCTGCAACTTTTGTCGATCCCGGAGCAGCTGAATTTTTCTTACCTTCACTTAAAAAAGATGTCTCTGAAGAACATGTAACAAAAAGAATGAGGTACCAAGAAGAAGATTTTCACAAATCCGGAGCAGCTTTAGGACCAGATTGGTATAAAAATCTTGTTATCAAAGGTGCAGGAACTTTAGACACCCCCTCGGATGTTAAAATACATTACGAAGCTGAAATTTCCAACGTACGAAGAATAACAAACTCTCTACATCCATTAGAAGTTACATTATCTAACGGTGAGAAACTATCTTGTGATATGATAATTTCCGCAACCGGTGTTTCTGCTAGAAAATCTTTTATTTGTAAAAATAATCTTGAAGTATCTGATAGTGGAGAAATAAAAGTGAATGAGTTCATGCAAACTAATCTTTCGAATATATACGCTGCAGGTGATGTTTGTAAATCTAATTGGATGCTTGCAAAACATTGGTTTCAAATGAAACTGTGGACACAAGCTAGACAGATGGGGTCATACGCTGCCAAAGCCATGGTAGGCCACTTCGATAACGAAGAAGTCTTACAAGATTTTTGCTTTGAAATGTTTGCACATTCAACAAAGCTTTTCGGATACAAAGTTATTTTACTCGGTTTATTTAACGGACAGAAATTGGGAAGAAATTATGAAATTTTAATAAGGATGACTAAAGATCATGAATATATTAAGTTTGTATTGGAAGGTAATAAGCTGCAAGGAGCTGTTTTAATTGGAGATACAGATTTGGAGGAAATGGCCGAGAATTTGATTTTGAACCAAATTGATTTGACACCTTATGGAGACGATATTTTAAATCCTGATATTGATATTGAAGATTATTTTGATTAATTTTTAAATTGCATTAAAACCTGTAGCCATAACTAACAATAAAGTATTTTGAATTAATTGTGGTTTGAATATTTCTTTAATTTGATTTTGTACTAACCAAAAACTTGTGGCATTATACAGGGTGGTCCGTAAGTAATTGTACATAGAAGTACAGTGCAATCTTCACTTCAAAATATTGCGATTCAAACCAACAAGCCTTGATAAAATGTTACTATTAAGAGAGATACAGGGTGTTGAACATGAAATTTTAATTTTTTTTTTTACAATAACTAACATTTTTTGACGTATACAGGGTGTTTCATAGTTAAACCACCATAGGTTAACTGCAAAAGTGGAGGACACTTTGGTGGTCCCAAATAGCCTTGGTTAATTGGTATAACACAATTATTAACAGAGATACAGGGTGTTTTATCCATTTAGTCCAATCCTTTTGAAGGCCATAACTTCCATTTTTGGCTATGATCTATTGCATTGATAACACAATAAGATAGTGTAATGAAAATAATTATAATCCAGGTCTGGTTTGAGAAAAATTTGCAAAATTCGATAATCTCCAAAACAACACCCTGTATATCAGAATTACTTACGGACCACCATGTATATAATGACTTTTAAACTTGAAATAAAAACAATTACGATACAAAAATCATTTGTGAAAAGAAAGGTTTATTTTATTTGTTGAAGAGAATGATATTTAATGCTTTCATAAGATGGAAATGAAAAAATGCAGTGTGGAGTGGAACTGAACATTGAAAATACTAATAACAATATTTAATTAACATTTATATATGCTGTTGGAATGTTGCTCCAAAATACTTCTCCGTCTCTGGCTACAGTTGCGCTGGAAAAAAATATTTTATTTATTCATTCAAACTAAACAAACATTTTTTGTGAAATAAGTATATTCTGAAAACTTACTGTATTCTGTATTTTCCTGGAGCATTTGGTGCTTTCCACACCAATGTCTTGTTGGTTTTCTCTACAGAATTTTTATGTGTTAAAGCACTCTGAAAAAACAAATTGGCTTATGATAATTGATTTATTTTAAAACAATTTATACTGAATGTAAATCCAAGTTGGCGTCATGGGGGGGGGGCTTCACTTCAGCCGCCATCTTGAAAAACACGTCTTAATCAATATTTTGCGAACCGCGCATCGTACGACAATAATTGTGGAGATCATTATTAGATAATAATATTTGCCATCTTTTTTATTTGAAACTTTTTTTTGTATAACGCATAGGTTTTTAATTATAGCGCTCCAAACTTTTTTCAATATATATGGTTTTTGCTAAATATTCAATTAATGGTCAATGATAAATTAAAATTGGTGATAACTGAATTCTAGAGCATGAAATTTCTTATAAATTTCATTGGAAACCTGTAGTAAGATTTGTTTATGCTTGACACTTTTAACATGACTCTTTAATCACAGATTTGTGAGCCAATATACTGGCCTGGCAAACCTTGCAATAAGCATGATTATTTTTGTTTGAACTGTTGGAAGGTCCCTCAGACAGCCAACTCTTCAAATCTGGGAGTTGGAGGGGAAATTCCGAACGACCCGAAATATACTACCTACACTTGATTGAATATACAGCATTATAATCTCATTTACAGCGTAATAGCTCCTAAATTATAAATGCTACGGGAAAAAGTTTCCAATGAAACTAGAAAATATCATGCTCTACAATTCAGTTACCACCATTTTTAATGTATCATTGACCATTAACTAAATATTTAGCAAAAACCATATTGAAAAAAGTATGGATCACTATAATTAAAAACCTATGCGTTATACAAAGAAAAGTTTTTGATAAAAAAGATATCAAAAATTATTATCTACAATAATGATTTCCACAATTTTTGTCCTACGATGCGCGGTTCGCGAGATATTTAATAAAACGTGTTTTTCAAGATATGGTGGCTGAAGTGAAACCCCCCCACATGACGCCAGCATGGATTTACATTCAGGGGACACTCCTGAAAATATTCATAAAAAAAATACCTGTTCCCGTACGTTTTTTACAAAAAAGACCCGGCTCTTGGCCTACATATTTCAGTAATTCTGAATCGTTTGCATACTAAGCCCGTCAAAAGATTTAAAAAAAATGATAAAATTATTACTGTCGTTCTGAATTTTAATTAAACAACAATAAAAACAGGTTTTTCGTAAATTATATAATTATTAACGAATAGAAATATACAGCATGTCCACGTGTCTACGCATTCGATTCAGAATTGAATTTTCTATAAAAAGTGGAATGAGTGAATTCTAAAATCCATATCCAAGGTTTTTCGATGTGGAAAATACGTCTTTTTATAGAAAATTCAATTTTGCATCGAATGGCGTAGACTAGAACCTTGCAAACCTTATGGTTCCCGAGATATCAGCCAATATGTGAAGAAATGTCAAAAAGTCGGACTCCAGGTTTTCATAAAATGAGACGGGTTTTGAAAAACTCGAATTTTATTTCCATTTTATGGGGTTTCGGGACAAGCAAAACTTTTGATCAAGAATAACATTTTTCACAGAATTAATATTTAAAAAATTTTCATCCAAGTATATAGGACACGCTGTATAAGTATCTATTATTCATTACCCCCCCAACAAACAAAACCGTATCCGCAGTACGTTAAAAGTGGAATAACCTTGCAAGGAATACAAGATTGTTTCGAAACGTATAAAATAATCATTTGTTAGTTATATAAACCCTGAACCACACTTTCTACAGTAGACGTGCAAAAGACATGAGTCTAGTCAGCATTGGTAACAAATCGCGCTTCGTTGAGGATTTATTACTTATTTTTTGAAAAATATTTTCTACTCACATTTTTATTTCCATGACAAGTGAGAGGTTTGAAATACCTGTCCCTAGGTGGCACTACAAATTCCCCTACAGCTGTATCGCCGTTTCTGACTTGTAATAACAATCCTTTGAAAGATCCACCTCCAACATTGATTTCTACGGTTTCTCCAGGTTTTACTTGGTCTTTGTTAACGGAGATTTTGTATGGAAACGGAGAGGATTGGGTATCTACAGGATGTTGAGGTACCATATCGTCGCATACTTCAGCTGGAGCTCCGCCGGAATAGGCTTGACAGCAATAGAGTACGGAAAGGAGTACTAATAGTTTGAACATCTTGTCTGGAAATAGAATATATGTGTGGAATAATATCTGATGAAAATATAAAATAAATCTATTTTATTCTTTTTTTTTTGTAATTATGAAATATTAATGAAATGATGTTCAAGATGTAGGTATACAATATATCCCCCTAAAATTTGGAATCATTTCTACGCAAACCCCATTAAAATTACTCCAGTTTTATTAAAGTTACAGTACTTAATATATACAATATATGTCCCCCTAAAAGTTGGAATCATATGGGAAACATTTTTATTATTAATTTTATGAAGAAAAGTTATACTTCATAAAAAGTTCTTCATCATCTAAAACCTATAATACAATAACCAAATATCAAAAATTTTTAGTTGTATACGAGGTTTGTCAAAAAATATGACTCTTACTCAAGATAAAAGTACCTTTAAATTTGACAATATTTCAAGTTTCAATTTAAATGAATGTAATTACATATTTAATCGTAATTTTCAATTCTGATCACCTTTTTTCAGTGACATTTTTCGATATTGTCAAATTTAAAGGTACTTTACACCTAGGTGAAACTAATATTTTTTGACAAACCTCGTATACGACTAAAAAATTTTGATATTTGATGACTGTATTCTAGGTTTTAGATGATGCAGAGCTTTTTATGAAGAATAACTTTTCTACTTAAAATTAATAATAAAAAAGTTTTCCATATATGAATCCAACTTAGGGAGACATATTGTATATATAGCAAAAAGAAAATCTAGTTTATTATTAATTAAATACTTATTTATTAATTAAATAATAATTAATTTTATTATAATCCGAAATTTATTACTTCAAGATATTGTAAAAACTTTCTAATTTATGATAAACATATTTCAAAAATTTTAAAAAAAAATCATTGTATATTGTATATGACCAGAACATGTAACTTACCTTTTTCTAACTTTAACTCAACTGATAATATGAATTCACCGGCCAGTATACTACTAAAAGAAGTTTATATTATGTCCCACTAGAGATAGACATTTTGCTTTCTGGTAGGGGGTTTTCATTTGAAGGACTCATTTGCGTATTTCTTAACGATGTTAATAAAAGAACTGCTGTCTACCGATACGATTAACGAAAATTTAAAATCTTTTTAACTATATTTAATAGAAACCCTAATTCTTTTGTATTATTATTTTTAGCCCCTCTATCATCATCCTGTATATTTTGACATAAGTATTAAATATAAACGCACTTTAACTGACTATTTTTTTAAATTTTCCACTGATTATTTTTAATTCCGTGCTGTTGGGACAATAGCCACTACTTTATTGAAATATACTAAAAGGAGCAAATAGTAACTCATTAATATGCAATTTTGAACTATACTTAATGATATTTTAGTACGTTGACCAGATAATGGGAATTCCAATATCAACATTTAATTTTAAAAGAGAAAAAATTACTGTTTTTGTAAATAGAAACTTGTTTTTCTGCTTATTGGATGAAAAAATCGACCCCCGGTTGATCGCAGCATCTAGATTAACAAAAAATTATTGGTTCGTTAATATAGTAAAATATTCTCACATATCTACACTGTGAGCCGAAACAAAGGAGTACATGTTTTAATTGAAAATATTTTGTTTGTTTTTTGGGCGATTTATTTTCTTTTTGCAGGGCTAATAACCTAACATCTTTAATTCTGGGCTGTTAGGTGGCCACATTCATACTATTTTTCTCCAAGTTTTAAAGTTACTAAACTGTTTTCATAAATGTATTATTTGTTAAAATGTTATTTAATAAAAAAATGGTATTTTGCGAATCCGATAATTTCAGAAAATTTCCTTTTTACCGAAGTGTTCTGGATAGTTTATCTACTGAAAAAGCATATTAGTTCAATTTTATCTAAAACAGTTTTCATTTGCAACGAGCTCGAATGCACTGTTATATAATTTTTTTTATAAGTCCGACCCTGTATATTATTTTTGCTTCCAAATTCACAGTCATGTTGAGGACATGTTAGGTTATTAGCCCTGCAAAAAGAAGATAAATCGCCCAAAAAACAAAAAAAATATTTTCAATTAAAAAATGTACTCCTTTATTTTGGCCCACAGTGTATACGCGATATGTATATTTAAATAATTATAAAAGAGTATAGTTTTATTTTTGTTTGCACAGAACTGCAGACATAAATATTGCTTTATCAATTCAAATCTATATTTGAACAATAATTATATAAATTCAGATTTGTGTGAAATAGAAAAAATATTTTTGCTGGATTACCTTGAATCACTTTAGTTTTAAAAGCGAATTTATACAAAAATATATTTAGAGGACTAGAAGAGGATTGTATAATAATTTAAAATGTTCAATAGAATTTTTATTCATATTTTAAAATAATTAATTGATTTTATAATGTTGTCTTCTTTGGCCTACATCTAAAAATAAATAGCTTTAGTGACATTAATAAATCTGATAAACAAAGAATTTGGAAAAAAAATAATTTTTATGATTTATGTAATTTTTTTGCTACAGAAGAAGAGTAGATATTTATAGAGTTTAATAATTCATAATAATTACCTGAATTTAATAACAAATAATATAAGATTTTTCTCATTTATATAGTTTTATTTCAATTATTAATAAAATTATATATGGAAAACTAAAAAACACTTGGGAGTCTATAAAGAGTATATAGTTGTCCCACCCTGCATATCACTAGAATTAAACTACTGTTATAGTTTCAGTAGGTTTCTTGGTCCAAAATATGAAGCCATCTTTAGCTATTGTAACACTAAAAATTAAAATAAATTCATTACATTTTTAACTATTTTTCTGTGAAAAAATAAATATTGTACGTCAGAACATAAGAAATAATTTTACTCACACAACTACGTATGTTCCTGTTTCTGTAGGAGCTTTCCACAAAAACTTTTTATTCTTTTTTGGTGTAGAATTTTTGTGAGTTAGGCCACTCTGTAATAAAATAACTTGCATTAAATTTTGGAGAGTAATTATTAATTCATAAACACGTAGAGTATTGTTGGTTGGTTATATTAGTTTATTCATATTTTAACAGCCATAATTATTTATTACACTCATAGGATAGTTAAAAATTTTATTTGAAAATTTTCATATTTTTATAGTTGATTAGAAAAAGGAATAGTCACTGTAAGTTTTTGTTTAAGTAAACCATTTTTAATGTGCCATTAAAAGAACATTTATTTACTGTGCTAGAAACCCAACCTTACATTATTTATTATAATAGTTAATTGAATAGGTAAATAAATAAAATAAAAACATTCATTCTGTCTGCCCATTCAGGACCTTGAAAATATACCAGTCATTATAATTAGATCGAAAATGATTTAGAAGTATTTTAAACTTATAATTACTTTAGTAATAATAAACACATTTTATATGATTCACATTTTCGTTTTGAAATGTCTTTAAGACCAATAGAGCTGTAACCAAAAAATATTAGTGCAAACCAATAAGCTAGATACGAGGGAATTCGAAAAGTATCTATACTCATATTGTTTCTTCTGTGCTTTAAAACTTCAACTAATAACAAACAATACTTATATGAAGAAATTGAGACGAGTTTTAAAGAAATTCCTTAAAATCTTACATTCTTTGATCCATGGCAATTGAAAGCCTTGAAATGATTATGGGTATTTTCCAAAACAAACTGTCCAGCTGCTTTATTTCCTTTTCTAACTTCAACTACAAGTCCTTTGTAAGGTCCATCGATTCCAATTTCAACCGTTTCTCCAGCTTTAACTTCCGGTTTGTCTACAGTAACCTTGTAGGGCATTTTCGAAGTTTGGGGTCCAACTAGATGAAGCGGCGCCATATCATCGCATACCCAATTTGGAGCTCCACCGGAAAATCCATGAGTATTGTATATTAATGAGAGTAATAATGGTAATAGAAGTAATTTGATCATTCTGAAAAAATAGTGGTGATGGGATTAGATTGAATCTGGTATTTACGGTGGCTACTTATTTTAGTGTAAAATAAATAATGAATTAAAATGAAAATTGCCAGTGCAAATAGAAAAATTATAGTTTTATGACATTTATATACAAATTTTTAATCTATATATAACACATTTACCTTAATTAAGCCTTTGGAAGAGAAGCTGAACTAAACTATACGAAGAACACTTTGGAAGTGGATTCTTCAGGTAGTTTCTCGTTCAAGGTCATTGGCAGATTTCATAATGCATTAAAAAGAACGGTAAATGCAAATTAATAACGACACATCCATCTGTTTTAATGCAAGCTACTTTAGTATGCAACAATTATGTAGAAATATAATTTATTTTCACTTCAAGATAATTTATTATTCTAAAAAAATACTTTTGTAACTCCCCTCGTGTATTCTTTTACTCCTAAAAATTATTTACATAGAATTATTTTTTTCTTCTTTGGATATTACAAATTCTATATTCCCTTGATGAATAATATTATAATAATAATGTTTAAAAGTGTCAGCAAATGTTAAAGGTTAGCAATCAAACCATCCATTTATGTTTAAAAACCTTCAAATCATCATACCTTGTACACAATTTCAAATACGATGTTAATACAGGTTTGTAAGGATGATATTTAAATATGAATTCATCTTCCCATTGCAATTTCCTGTCTTCAAAAACTTTCAAAATGAAATAGGAAGTGGAGGATGTTAGTCCAGTGAAAATATAATCAACCTCGTACTATATCTTTTTTAGTCCAAGAGCTAGTAACGCACGTTTCATGAAGTGTTTGATGCACCTTGAAATTTTTTTATTTAAAATATAATGTGTGGAAAAGTAGATATACCTGTGTTGGCTTGACCCACCTTGGGACACCAGGTAGTGCACATCCTAAAAATGTGTAAAAAATATTTTGCGGTTCCAGAATGTAAAAGTACTACGATTAAAACATCTAACAAAACATTTATTGCCATCAATAAGGATGCAAAAAAAACGGAAGCAATGACAGAAAAGCATAAAAAGACTCAAAGCACACTGATAAGTCAACATACTTTCTTTGTGTATTTCTAGGATTTCATTTTTCTTCAATCAGAATCGTTATAAATCACCTTATAAAATACGTTGTGAATCCATATTGACAGGGTTATTGAAAATCACACGCTTGTATTAATCTGAATTTATTAAAAAAAGTAGATAATATTGTTCTTATTGCTTGTGGTGTTATTAATGTTCAAAATTATTTCATAAAATAATGGGTCAGTTCTTCACAAATAAAATTTTATTAAATACTGTTTTTTTCCAAAAAACAGGTAATCTTTTTCAGTAGATCACCAACAAAACTGGCGTATTAGTACAGGGAATGAAGCTCAAAAAAAAGGTAAAACCTCGCAATTTTTTCGTCCAGCATGGATTGACTTGAAATTTTAACAGGAGGTAGGTGATGGCCGAAGGTTCAAAATCTATATCGAACCGAAGGGCGCTAAACGGTTTTTAGGGGTGAAAACTACCCTTATTTGTCAAAAATCATTAAATAACATTTTAAACCTGAAAATGGGTAAGATTTGGTTTGGATAAGTTGAATAATCATTGTTTTGAGCTTTGGAATACAATTTCATCATATTTCAACCCTTAAAAAGCAGCCCCTGTTACAGCTTAATGTAAAAAAAATCACGAATCCTTAAAAAATGATTTCGCCTCTGATTGATTTGCATAAAAATTTGGGATCACCCTCTGCTTTATATATCATGTCATGCCGACGAACC
>CAJUYG010000783.1:74848-85252 GCA_910591675.1 Galerucella calmariensis
TCTACTACTGCCCAATTCTGATATATTACTTGTCTTAATCGTCGTGGGACTACCCTGTATAAAAAAATTATAATATATTTTAAATATCAAATTATTTTAGAATTTTTATATATATATATATATATATATATATATATATATATTCATTAAAGTGGAAATCTTTAGAAAATACGTAAAATACTCCCAAATTGGTCAAACAGTAGTGAAGCATTCAGGTGAGGTAGCGCTACAACATTACATACACTTCATCACCTCGTCCAGTTACAGTACAGTTTTTGTATTGTCCCAAGAGCGATAGTATCAGGTTTGTTCCAACTGGCATTTATGACCTGTCCTAAGTACTGTATAGTGCGCAATTCGAATTTGGGATAGACACATCAACTTTATCACCCCTTCCAGATACTACAGTTGGAAGGCGAAATAAATATAGCACTTGCGCTAATTGATGTATTTTTGGTGACGTGCAAGTTACATGTTTGTTTACGTTTGATGCTTTTTCCGTCTAAATAATAAGGATCAAAGTATAAAGAAATAAGCCGAATATAGAAGAAGTAGCAATAAAAAAATTAGTACTTTAAAAGAGAATTTTGTAAAACTTTCACTGTTCCTATTTGGTAATATTTTCAGAAATTTTTAAATCAATCAGCTAAATTTGAGGATGTCATAGTGAGACCAATCATCACTTATGGAGCCAGAGTATTAGAGCTAGCCTATTGACGACGAGGGAAAACCTTTCCAAAATTCAAAGACTAGCCTGTATATGCATTACAGGAGCAATGACAACATGCCCAACGGCAGCCATGGAAGTGATTCTCAACCTCACCCCTCTAAATATGGTGGTGGAAAGCGTTGCAAAAAGAACAAGATACAGACTAAGTAGAGAGGGAATCATTAAAAAAAACCACCTCCTCACTTCTTAAAAATCAGACGATCTGGGACATGCCACAAGACGGTATGATGAAAAAGTATAACTTTTCAAAGAAATTCGTTACGGAATTAAGCAACAAGAAGGGGATCCAAATACCATTACCAGACTTGGAAAGAGTGCCATTCAATGGTACACAGAGGGCTCAAAAGCAATAGAAGGAACTGGGATAGGAGTGTTCGGGCCAGGAACCAAACATTCTAAAAGCTTGGGAAAAACCTTTCAAGCGGAAATTCACGCCAGAAGAAAGTATGCCCAAGTCAATATTGATAAAGGATACAGAAGACAAAGGATTATCATAATGTAAGATAGTCAAGCAGCCATTAAAGCACTGAGCTCTTGTGTAATCAGTTCCAAAATGGTGTGGGAATGCCTAGACAAACTCAATGAACTAGGGGAGAACAATATAGTCACCTTACTGTCGATTCCAGGACATTCTGGAATAGAAGGAAATGAAATAGCAGATGAACTAGCAAAGAGGGGGACTGAAATAACTTTCTGGGGACCTGAACCCTTTTGCGGAATCAGCCCCAATGTAATATTGGAAGAAATAGGTAAAGCCGAAAAAAAAGAGAAGATTTGACCATTGGAAAGAACTAGTAGGGCTTATACGATCAGACTCTTCTGGGTGACTAAAACCTGTTGGGATCAAATGAATGCATAAGTCAAAGTAAAACTGCGCTAATAGTTTCAACAGGTATCCTAAAGGGGACATTGTGGCATGAATGAGATGGAAGAAGAAACCTCCACATACTTTTCAACTGCACAGCACCTGGGAGATTACTGGATAGAAGAGGAACATTTACCTAAGTTGAAGCCTGCAGATATCATAAAATTCCTCCGGGAAATAGGACTAAAGTAGCTACTAGTAAGTAAGGGGGACACAATAGATCTTTTAGGTATCAGTGAATATCACCTCATAATACAAACATACATAAATTTGAAGATCAAAAATATTTCCCCTGTATAATCACATATACAGAAAGGAAAACTAGAGAGCGTATGTCTAGAAGACCTATACCTAAAGTGTGCTCGTAAAGTATGGGAACTTTCCATTATTTCCCAAGCAAAAAATGTTGGCCAGTTTCCAACATTTATAATTTGTATTATTTCGAAAATTTACTAAAAGAAAATGGATAAATTGAAACCATATACAAGGTTCGACAAAAATATAAAATGAAATCTGTTATTACTGCTTCGCTTTGCAGTATATTATTATTAATTAGACAATCAACTAGTTGAAAATAATCTAAAAATAACAAAAAATATATCTGTATTTGTTTCTGGGTTAGGAAATCATTAATGCATCCCATATTTTACGGATACACTGTATAATTCAACGATAAGAATATCTTCCAACATAGTTGCCGTCGTTTTTAAAATATCTCGGTGTATCTTATATTTTTCTTTGTGTTGGCGAATATACAATGAGAAAAATGAAATCTAAATATCAGGGTTCACACGATCCAGTACTATCAATTTTTTACGGGACAGGAAGAAAGAAAAACTAAAATCGTTTGCCGATCTTTCAAGATAATATATTTATCATTTTTTATAGGTTCTAAAAACAATTGTTATTCTTTCGATACAGGGTTTACACTTAACTTAAGTTAGAACCTTTTTTTTTAAATAGGTAGGTACTGGCTTACCTTTTTATCCATACTTACCCAGCTGAAGTTTTTATTTTCAATATTCTTTATTAAAATTGTTACTTTTCTAAAAGGTTTGTTCAAGTTTTAAAAATTTATAGGCGATTTAAAAACCCACTGTATTCAATCAGCCATTTATTTTAAATACCTTTCCAGTTTTTTCATATGAAACTTGATATAATACTATAAACTTTTCCATTTTAACCTCACTTTTTATATCAACAAGCTCTATTAAACAGTTTGCGACAAATCTTAGCTGGACATACGATTTACACCAAATACGACAAGGTTAATAATATCAATACTACATGGAAGCGGGAGAAGAATTGCTCCCTCAGAATCCTCTACCAAAAAAAAGGTAGGCGTCTATTTATTGACCTCCTATTTTAACCGTTTTGTCAAAGAATACACACAACAATAAGAAGTGAAGCCCGGCAAGAATCCTTTGATGTTGACTTGACAAAAATAAACAACCTTGAAGGTGACAGCTAACTCTAGCATACACTGAGAATCATAAGATGCTTAAAGCTTTACTAGAATCACACCGAGAAAAAGTATTCTAGCATAACATTGCGTTTTATGAAAATATTAGGTGTGTATAGATGAACTCCATTTCACTTCTTGTCTGTTGGTGTATTCTTTGGTTTTGTCTTTCATCTTTTATTGTATCTTCAGATGCTTGGAATGTTCGACAATATGGCAAGTTCAAGTGACGTCATAATGTGATAGACGCCCTGATGAATCTAAATATAACAAGCATTCTTTGCACAACACGTGATTCTTAATAGACATAGTCTCCGTTCTTGTATAGCTTTCTCTCTTCCACTCATAGAATGGCTATAAGGGACAAAATTATTTGCCTAATCTGTATGATCAATAGTCAATTCAACTGGTCTTAAAAACTGAGAATGAAATTTCAATATTTCAATTTCTACCACCAAAAACTCTTCCAGTTTTTTTCTCTTCCTACTTATATTGTATCACAACCTGAACAAACTCATTAGAAAAGTACGATCCACAATATTTTAATAAAAATTTAATATCGACTTATTGAAATAAGAGTCAGACAAAGCTATATGTATCCCTACTTTTTTGATAGTTCACTTTCAACACCACAAATATTACTGTGTGTTACAATTTAACGGTAGCTTAAGTAGCAAGGTCAAAAGGGCATGAAATGACCAAAAAAGGCGATGCTGCAAAATAGACAAGTGACATGACCAGAAGAAAATGGGTGACACACAAATCTTTAGAATAGACAAAGGCAGGCGAAAAAAATTAGATGACATTCGTCAGAATGCTAACAGGGCACTATAAATTCAACAGACACTCATTGGTAATGGGGTTGCCAGACGAAACCATGCGAGATTTGTCCACAAAAAAGAGGAAACTGCAGAGCATGTCGTAAGATTGAATTAGGTATGATTGCAAGCCTACTAATCATGTTGATAATATAGGTATCTATCACCAAGCACACTACTGTACTATTTTCGACATCATTCTTTCATTCCATTGTTTTTCTAACAAGATTTTCATTTCAAAGCTTTTGGCAGCATTCCAAGAACTTTTTCGGTGGAAATTAGAACCAAACCACACATAACTGAGTGTTAGAATGGATATGATGAGGAATGGTAGATACAAAACAGTATTTTAGTCTATCAGCTTTGAAAACTTGTCCAATTCAAAGTTAAGACAAGGATATATTATACAATAGCTCAGTCTGACCATTTGTGTGAGCAATAAAACTCTTCAATTTGTAAATTCACTCGCGTTCTAATGAAAAAACTAGTATCAGTCCACATTCCATAGATTTCTATCTAAATGAAGTTATTCATCAATTTTTTATCGAGTTAACAGCTTCAAGGGTTTTAAATTTACAGAAAAATACCGTAGAATGTATATTTCAACGTCCTACCGGTTTTTTTTTCAACTTCCAGTACGGTATTTTTTTGCATTACAACATTTTCAAAAGCAGAATCAAAATATTTTTGTTTTCTATCAAGTAAAATTTCCTGTTTACTTTACGGAATTCGATAGCGTATCTAAGTATATTATTTTTGTTGTAGTCAGCACTATCTTTATTTTTAAATAATTTCATTTCGTATTTACGATGCAATATAAATATTTATATTAATCTCTATTATCCATTCTATTTTTTTTATTAATTAGGTACATATTTCTGCGTCGATCCATTTCAATGTTGATTAGAGCAAATTTCTCCTCCCTTCAAATGCAGCAAAAACTATATTAAAACATCATCGTAGAGAACCAAATTTGCAAATATTTAAATTAATCACAAGACAATTGTTTATATGGTGGAGTATTTCTATGACCACAACCTCAGGTCTCTCTAGATTCAAATAAAAATGTATTCTCCATTTAAATAGAAACATTTTTGGTTACTTCATTTCCTTCAACTTCTGGCTTACTAAATTCAGTCAAAAGTTCATTGGTTAAGCTTAGGTTGCAATATTAAAACATTAATCCCACTTCTGATAGATAAATGAAATATGTTACCCATTACTCATTTTAGCTATACCTACACATACACTATCCGTTATTTTTTGAACAAAAAAAAGTTGAAATTACTTTTAAAATATCATAAATGAGTTTAATCTTAATACTAGCAGTCAATAAACCTTATCCAGCAGATTAATGAACATTAATAACAAAATTTAAGACAAATTTCTGCACCAGATGAAAGTATTGGGAAAAATAAGTTTGATATACCAATTTTCCACTAAAACTAACAAAGTTACCACTTATTAATTTAGATTTCATCAACTTCTATCAATATTTAAGTTCATTCATATTATTTTCGTTAAAATTACGTAATTATTATCTAATCGTCCGTACTAAATTAATACTGTCTCACGTATTAATGTTGGAAAGAGAATATTCGTAAAAAATACATTTCCAGTAATTTTAGAATTGGTTTTTATGAAAGTAAATTTCAAAAGATAAAGATAAATCCTATCCAAACTTGATTTAACTTGAAAGCAATGCCTCAAACCACTTCCTTCCTTCTAAACTCGAACAAATACACGATCTAATTTATTTTGAAAAAGTTTTTTAAAAGATAAATCTTAAAAAAAATTCCTAGTGAGTTTATAAACGATAAATTTCCTAGTTTGTATAAAAATTTATTGACTGCTAAATTTTTTCCAAATTAAAATTAACTATCGAGTGCTGACCTTCGATTTTGTTTCGACTGTTTATCTAATTAAAGGAATTTCATATTATTCGTAATTCTTTTATTTTCAATCAGCATTAAGCTTGAACAAGTTCGCCAGCCACCCTTAAACTTTTTAAATTTTTTTTCAAACATTCAATCACACACAACATTTTCTTTTGGATAGTGTAGGTGGGTATTTGCAGGGTAAATAAAAAAAACCAATGAAGTAACCAAAAATTTTCTAATCTTTATTTATAATCAATATATTTTCGACCAAACCCCTTTTTTTAAAGTATGCGCCAAATGTCGGTAACTCCCGATAAGATTTTTCCAAATTATTATCTCGTCGAAATATTATCAACAAATAACGCATACTTCCTTCTTATATTCTAAAAAAAACGTACCTTTCCTTTATATTCGAAAATACCGGCACACTATTTAAGCCTCTTCCGTCTCGTAACAACCACATGTCAGCTAAACCTTATCGAATATTTATAGTAAATCTTGCAAGAGTTGATAAAAGCTGCAGCTAAAGAATCTAATTTCCAAAAAACGCGTCATCCATAAAAAAATATTCAATGAACACTGCACCGACCATGACTTGACATTTGACATTATACTACGCTTGCGTCACAATCACAACCATTTAAATTTCTTTTGATCAAAAAATTATAAAGCATGCATATTATAACATACATTTCTATGGCCACAGACTAATTTCTTTTTCCTAATTTTCATACGATTTTATATATAGTACGAGAGAGGAACTCTATAATAAATAGGTATACAGGACAGAGATACAAGTATACCAACGTTTCGTTCAACTTGAATCCCACCCACAGAAAAACTTGCTCTTATGCGTGAAGGGTCAATCATTTATGTGCTCCTAGTTGAAGTATTACACAAATCAAGAGAATTCAGTTCTCAAGCAATTGGAATTTGAAAAATTATCAGACATATGGTCCTAAGCATGAGTTAAAGTTTTATTATCAAAGGTTATACCACGAGTGCTTCAAATTTTATCGATAATTTTTTCTTTTCCACGAAAACTTGTTTATTTGGCAAAAATATGAAAACAAACCGATTGATAAAATCATGAGTCCGTTAGGACGAAGGATTTTATCTAAATTCGGTTTGTTTGAATGTTTTTGCCTCAAATAAACAAGTTTGAGTGATGAAAATGGAAAAGTATGTGATAAAATTTGAAGAGCGAGTTGTATTTGGGAAGATATTTTTTTCAACCATTTAAAATGTATTTAAATGTATTAAATGTTAATATTCTCTTGGGTGATGGCACTCAATCGGTTTTTGTTCATTTTTCAATAAACTTCGAAGGACTTTTAGTTATCAATGACAAGTAAAATTTTGACGTTTCAATGTAAACAAGGTATTATCGATGAGGAAGCAGAATTATCAGTATAATACCGAATGATTGGCTAGAATAATGTATTGCTATGCTATTGGTTAAAACCACCAAAATGTCAAATTTTGACAAGTAAAAAAAATAATCATATCAATAGAAACACTGCTCTACAAAAAAATGTTTTTTTTTCTGTTGCCCTGGATATCATCGCGAATTTTAAAGTTCTCAATGTGCTATCAGGGTCGATGGGATTGTCACATGACAGCAGATTACTGCTGGTATTTGAAAACAGATTGTCCCCTGAAAAATTATAAAAGAAAAGCTCATAAAAGGGGTTTCATGAAAATATTAAATATATTTTCGACATTTTCCTTCATTTTTTCTTCGATGAATCCTAATTTCTTAAAACATAACTGTGATTATAAATATATACTGTTATTTTGTTTCTAGTTTTTTTTTTATTTTTGTGATGTTAATTGAAAATGAAGATAAAAAAAAAATCAGAGCAAATCTTACGAAATCATTGATAGTTTCATGAATTGTGGGCATAAATAGACCCAAAATCATTTTCATATCTACGGCAACAAAACCACTGTAGCCCCCCGAAAAATTATAGAAGAAAAGCTGATAAAAGGGGTTTTATGAAAATATTAAATATATTTTCGACATTTTCCTTTATTTTTTCTTCGATGTATCCTAATTTCTTAAAACATAACTGTCATTATAAATATATACGTTATTTTGTTTCTAGTTTTTTTTATTTTTGTGATGTTAATTGAAAATGAAGATAAAAAAAATCAGAGCAAATCTTACGAAATCATTGATAGTTTCATGAATTGTGGGAATAAATAGATCCAAAATAATTTTCATATCTAGGGCAACAAAACTACTGAAAGTTTATGTTCTGCGTTGGTATAGTCCAGTAGTACCCCTATCAAATATACTCTTCATTCGTAAAATTCCTTTTCCGTACTATATATACCATTCAAAATCACTCGTTTGCAGAAATATAGGCATAAAATATTAAGGACGATGTTTGCGAGAAAGGAAGTTCCCCTTTTCGAACAACACCATCCATCCGCTTGAAATTTGTGCCTATATCGCTACGAACGAGCTAGATCCGTTATTTTTCCGGTAAAATCCACTTTTTCGCGTAATTATCATGCACATTTAAACGTTTATACAAGAGGAAAAGGACCTTTTTATATCCCATATACCTTTGTTATGATAAAAATTATTTTATTAGCTTCAAATAAATTAAAATACAGAATATTACATATTAAAACTTACCATACGACGAAACCTAAAAAAGTGTTTAATAAGTTATCACAGCCATCGGCGCGGTCGCGTCACTAGCACTCGTTTGAATTATTGCACAAAGACCAGTCAATAAAAAAATGTACATATATATATATAAAAAAGTTAGGCACTGGAATGTCGTAAAAAAAATAATAAAACAGTGAGAACCCTTCAATAAATGTACTTGAATTACTAAAAAGAAAAGTTTAATGCTTTTCCCTCAACAATAGTGTTGCTTTTACTCTTTTTCCAAAAATAAACTCCCCAAACGATATACACATTGCGAAAAGTCTATTCGAACCATACGATTTACACAAGTACAAGGAAAATATGAGCAAAATTACTTGTGAGAGAAAGAAATAATGGTTCGTAGTCAGCGTTGGGCGTGGTTTCAGTTCCGGCTACCAATCTGATTTGAAAGCAGCGTTGCAAGTTTAAAATGTTTGGTACTTTCTAAGGAATAATTATCTTATTTTTCATTTAACTTTTAATACGGGATAACGCCGTATTTATTGGGAGAAATTGGTAATTTTATTGACTTTTGAAAAATAAGTGAGATCAACACACAAATAAGAATAAAATAGTTCAAGGAAATAAATGGGCAAATTACAATCTGCAATAAATAAAATCTTTCTTTTACAGATAAATACATTTGGCAACAGCTGACTGCGCACAATTATTCTTCTCTCTCTTTCAAGTAGTTTTCTTTGTCGTACTTGTGTGAATTGTAACGCTCGAATAGACTTAACGTATCAAGCGTTCGATCCGAAGTGCGTCGATAGATGGAGCTACTGACCGTTCATGGTCGCTCAAATCTAGATTCTACGCGTTACGACCTACGTCAGTATTTGTAAAGAACACGTCATAAGCACGTAACTGGAAAATTTCCAAGTTGTGTATTTATACTATGCAAATTGTAATTTTTTTTTCAATAAATTTCAATAAATCCCCCAGATAATTTGCAATAAAAATATAAAGCAACGATAAGTGCTTCCTCCTAACGTTCAAGGTCATCTACGTCTAACGATTCTGCGCATTAATGTTCACGGTTTGTGCTGGAAGATATGACATTCGCAAACTTCTAAGTAGAATCTTAAAATTTCATAAGAGACCGTATATACTGTATGATTACGTGAGAAAAATAATTTTCCTCCAATTTAAGTCCATAATTTATGATAATTACTTTACGTCTTTGGGGTAATGTTTTCGTTCTACGACTTGCGTGTAGCCGGAGGATTTAATTTTTGAGCCCGCAGGCACGCATGCGCATTTCATTTATAACATTCACTTGTACCCAAATAACTACCTACATATTATTTTGTGAATATTTTTTTGAGAAAGGGAAAATTATTGTAACTGTAAAAAAATATAAGAAAATAAGAAATAGAAAACTTAAAAAAAAAGAAAACCCAGACCCAAACCCGGTTGATCAAAGTGTAACCATGTATAAAAATATTGGAAAATAAGAGATAGAAAACTAAAACAAAAAAACCCACGCCCAAACCCGGTTTCGAACCTAAGACCTCTGGGTTATGATCTCAGTATGCTACCTACTGGCCCAATCTCGTCACATTCATTCAGTTACATCGAATGAAAGGTTAAAGGCTGTATAGACGCATGCGCACCTCAAAATAAACTCGTGATGTAATGCGCATGCGTGCCTGCGGGCTCACAAATTAAATCCTCCGGCTAGACGCAAGTCATTCTACGTGATTGAAACTACAATATATCAAATGGATACTTTTTAACATGTAATATTTCTACAAAATCTAATCTCATCTTTTTATTTAACCCAAATTCTGTCCACATTTCCCTAAACCTTATTATACTGTGCGGCTGTGGACTATTTTTACGTTAGTCTGGTTGTATAGCTCGTTTCTAGCGATATCAAATTAGTTCACGACCCAACCGAAAGATGTCTTTGGCTGTATTGCCTGTACGTAACTCTTAAGATCGTCCGCATTTACCGACTCTACAGACAAAATGAGCCATG